>JAJDMY020000627.1:0-21155 GCA_022345705.2 Sabuloglossum arenarium | reverse complement strand
TCAAAATCGAGGGCCACTTGCAAGTTATCGCGAGCCCTACTGAGTACATCCTCAGTCTTTTCCAAAGCTCTGGCCATCCATGGCTTGTTCTCAACTTCCCTTTGAAGTCGATAGACTTCTTGTTTGTGTCTCTCACATGCTTGGCGCTGCTCCTCGACATCCTGCATATGAGCCATTATGCTTGGTTGACTAACGCGGATGTGGTGCCCTAGACCTATGAGGTATTAGTTGAAGGTTAAAAGGGAAAGGGTTTAGTGTTTTCAGGCAAAAGGGTAAGAACAATACCTGGTTCAACGGCTTTAGGGTATTCATTCGGAGCTTTGAAACTGTTAATGTATGCTCACCGCAGTCAAAGGATATAGCAACTCACTATCAAGCCTATTAGGCATTATCACATGATGGCACGACATAGCAAATACCCGGGACCTACAATATATAGTTTAGAAACCGGAACGGAGCGCTTGATGGGCGTGAAAATCCTACCCGTTTGCCCCCACCAGCCTGACATAGCCACCTAGGGTCCCAGCGGTATAGTCGACTTCAGTGGGGCTTATTGAGGATCCGCCGGAAGCTTTCACTTCATACTTAATGTCGTTGAACTGAGTAATCTCACCTTCCAAGATCTCAACCATTTACCGTCTTATTGACAGGCAAAGCTGCTTCAGCAAGCTAGGATGCTAACAGGACCAGGAGCTATCTGTCACGGCCAGGAGGCCGTGACTAGGGCTGACCCTCGACCGGGGCTGAGGCAGCGGAAAGGCCTTAGCGGCCTTAACACTTTAACAATAGGTTGCCAAGGGCAACGCCGTTGCGAGGCCAACGGCCTCAGTATATGTAGACCGATGGGCCCATGCTGGGCACCCCATCGGTCAAAGTCTCCTTGTATATAAGTTCTTGCTGCAATTAATGCCTTCTGGCCGCTATGCGGCCAGACGTCCAACTTACTTCCTGCCTCCGGCCAATGCCTGCAGCCCGTGACAGGCAGGGAGTCCAAAATGAAGCAGATGGTAAGCACGAGAGAGCAAGGAGGGAGCAGGAGGGAGCAGGAGGAAGCAGGAGGGAGTAATGAGGGAGCAGAGGGAGTGTTGGGGAGGTAGAGAGGGAGCAAATGAACGAAACGCCTAAGATATATTAATAAGACACAGGGCAGTAGTGACGGCATAACCACCCCACATTTTCTTCCATGATATTCTAGAATATATTTAACGTCCTTTGGCAAGGTATAGGGATCGACACTTAGACGGCGCTAGCAGGGAGGGTGGCCGATCCGCACTGGCCACAGCCTTGTGAGTAGGCTGGATCCTTGGAGACGTCGACCCAATAGCCGCACCACCCGGACCTCCGTGACCAGGGGTAACGGTAACCAGAGGCTTCTGAATTTCAGGGGTAGAGTTCCAGATGACTGCCGCATGTGTACGAAGGGTGAACCAAAGACCAATGACGTAAGAAATAAATAAGGCAACAGCAGAGATATAGCAAAAGGGCTGGACAGCCTTGCGATAGAAACGATCCCCCGATTGCTGGGACCTGAGAGAAAAAACACCGGCGGCAGTCCGCTCTATGCAAACCTAAAGAAGGGCCATCATTGCCAGTGCATGATCTGCATTTCAACTCATACTGGTAATACTCAGCGAACGTCCAGCTAGGTAAGAGTGGAAAACCTACAGTCCCATATATTTGGTAAAACAGGTCGACCCAAAAGCGGCAATGCGAACAGCAACATCGTAGAGGTAACACCAGCCGATTTGGCACTAAACCTTTGAGTCTTCCTCTTGATAGCACCAAAGCACATGGAAAGCCCTGGCATCAGCAATATTCCAGCCACGATACTTCCAATGATACTGCCTTCCACTAGACGACCTTTGCCTTCTTTCAGTGCAACACAGTAAAGAAATACCTCCACCACAGTGGAGAAAAACGCATTTATGGCAGCGCCTACGCCCATGGAAGACTGCGCAGATATCGAAGCTACTGCTTGACCAATAAGATAAGCCAACGGAATGACTGAAAGTAGAGACAGTGTGAAGATAAATGCAGGATGTGTTAGGCTGTTTTCCAGTCCAAGTCCAATATCAAGAACCCAGTAGTCGAGGATAACAAAGAATACCACTCCAATCAGATTGATGAAAAAGATATTTGTTCCTTCGATGGCATATTTATAGTACCTCCACCCTGCTGCGCGGTAGGTACAGAGTACTATAGACGAAGATAGGGAGCCAGGTCCACGAGAATAAGTGCTGTCAGAGTGAAATGACATTGCAAGAGGGTGGCGACGTAAATGGTAGAACAAGGGCATAGTGACTTTGCCCATCGGGATCCAGAATACCAGCAGCCAACAGATACCAGAGACCAACATTAGCAAGGGCGTTATAAGTCCATAGAAAAAGATGGAGAATATGACTCTGCCGATGTTCCATTCGCCTCTCCCAAATAGTCTCCTCTTATTTCTTGCAGCCCCTCTATCAGAACGGCTACTGAACCCTCCTCTGCCTCGACCTAGAAGGCTGTCTGCCTCGCTCGCTGAGTCGATGCTGTTCCGCCGACGGCCAACTAGGGATCGTGTCACTGGTCCAAAAAAGAGCCTGCCGTCTTCTAGGTCACCGCTCTGCCACTGCTCCCACTCGCTTATGCTCCTGCCTTCACCCTCGTCCTCTTCAGCATATGCCTCATCTTGCTCCAGCTTGACGAATTAACCAAATGGATAGAGAAGATATCCGGCGAGGCCAAAGAGGACATTTCCATATGCCAGAGCGCTGGGAGCAAACGCAAAGCAAAAGCATACAACAGCTTTAACAGCAGTAGCCAGTGCCAGCCACCAGCCAAAAAACACCGTCCACAAAGTATTGAAGAAGAACAACCAGTTGCTAACTCGACCTCCGGGTGCTGAGTGTAGATATGGTTGGTGATGCACAATTTCAAAACCTTCGTTCTCGCATTTTGTGAATTTTTTTAATTCATGAAGTTGACCATCGTATCCTTCATAACAACCCCAACATCCATCAAATGATATGACATACTTTCTAGGAAACACCAAGCCGGCAATGATTGCCCAAACAGCTGCACCTCCTCCCCAGAAACAGGACATTTACGTTTTTGCTAAAGCCCCTTATCCTTACAATCTGGTGGATTGTCTATGTCGCAAGGCCCATCAGATCTATAATATTCCACAGCGCTTCCTAGTCGAGGAAGCTATAAATAGAAGGAGGAGTATCGTAGTGATCAGCCTGCAATAACCTCAAGTTTGGCTTTCATCTGAATGTGAAGTAAGAACACGAGAGCGAATCTCTTTGGTAAATCGGAGAGTTAATCGAACTTACCAGTGAACCAATTCCATCCTTCCTGGATCTTCTTATTGAAGAAATCGATAAAAATAAAATTGTTAAGTAAGTCGATAATCCCCGAATGCTGGGCCTACAAAGGCAATCCGGAAACAATTGTTTCTAACGCGAGACATCAGGCAATGTCTTGAAATGTTCGACTCAACAAGTAAAGGCTGTTGGAAGGTATTTATTATTATTGAGGAGGGGGATACCTCTCTATGAGTCTCGGAAGCTCCATCCCGTTCGGGTGGTGAGCGACGCCATTCTTGTTCCTTCCCGACTTGGAAGACAGAGCACTCCAATCTTGCTGCTGCCACCATGGCTCTTGTTCAGGTTGAGCTTCTCTCTCCCCTATCCATTCAGCCGCCAACTTATCGCAGCAAAACGGCCATTTGTCACTGAAAGTGAGCACCAACGGGATGGCTCTATCACCCCCACGGCTCCTCATGTCTGGTCGCTGCACTGCAACTGTCGTCGCTGGGAAGTTCAACTATCCATGCGCTTGTCTTCATAGAGAGTATGATATTCCACTGAGTGGAGTCGGCGTTGGGGATGTCGAATGCAAAGCGTGTACGCATCCTCTCTCCCAGCACGAGGATGCCAGCCCTCCTCCGGGTCAGCATGATCTCTCGCCCCCTGCTCACTCGTTTTGGCTCGAGCCACGACTTCATTTTTGAGCCTACGATCTCTGTCCACTTCCTGGCTCCTCCTCCTGAACTAGTACAATGAGTGGCTTAGGAAATGAAATACTATTCTGTCCGCTTCTTAGCTCCCCCCTCTTGAAGTAATACGGTGAATGACTAAGTAAAATGCTGTTCCGTCCGCTTCCTAACTCCCCCCCTCTTGAACCAGTACAGTAAATAACTTAGGAAATAAAATGCTAAGCTTTGTCCGCTTCCGAACCCTCCCCTAGCTACCCATTGTCAAGCACCTTGCATTTTATCTAGAAGCTGTGAATTACTCCATCCGTGTCCAAATACTCTTCCAGAATAAGGTCTCCCCAAATGCCTTCAGGGATATCTCCTTCCTCCTTTACGACAAGCAAACACCTTGGGATGCTTCGGTAACTTAATCGATCGACCAATAGCTTCTGACCTAGGATGATCCCAAT
Organism: Sabuloglossum arenarium; assembly: GCA_022345705.2. Lineage (NCBI taxonomy): Eukaryota > Fungi > Ascomycota > Geoglossomycetes > Geoglossales > Geoglossaceae > Sabuloglossum > Sabuloglossum arenarium. The sequence continues at coordinate 16,724 of JAJDMY020000627.1, read as the reverse complement.
ACAGCCATTGGGGACTACTGACCGGGGCACAACAACGAAGATAGTATCGATTTCAAGGTGGTGGTTAGAAAAACTGATAAAGGCAGAGACCTGAATGCGTATCTGATTTTCAGACCAATAGGGATCATTTTGGGGCGAGTTGAGGTATTCTCGGAATTTGGTTGGAAGCAGGTCTTCAACGATAATACTAGTGTGTGCTGCAGTATCCCAGAGAAGATCATCTGACTCCAAAACAAACTTAGGGTCCCTGGGTCCGGCGTCTATACCTGAAAGAGTCATACGGCCACTAACAGTAGCAAGTGTTCGCTCAGATAACCCAGTATGCAGTCGTAGCGGGTAAGGCTCTGGGAAATTATTTGGCCAAGACTTGACGTTTTCTTTTAGCGCTTGCCGTACACTTGAACTTGCTCGTTTTGGGAAGCCAAGAGTCCTGATGTCAACCGACGACCGGATAGGATAGCTAGGGGAGCTTGGTTCCGAGTCCCACAAGCGTACTGTTTCGAGAGCTACCTCCCGTAACACCCTTCGGGATGTGGACCGTTACTTAGGAAATAGGTGAATCGGCTCATCCACGTCTCTGAGAGCAGCATCGGCAGCCCTGAGCGATGCTTTCCACGTTGTTTGAACTGGCAGGGTGACTGTGATATCTTCATGATGCCAATTCATGCTTGTGCTGACCTGACGGAGAAGTTCGCTAGGGCGGAGCGTAATTGTTGAGACATCTTTCGAAGTCATCTATTTTTCAGATCAGCGCCACTCCACGACTATTGAGGGTTTCAATCGCGATAGTACCCTGTGGTATATAGTTGCTAGCTATGCCAGCAGTAGTCTGTAGAGAAGGAGGTGAGCTAGTAGAGGTTCGTGTCACCCAGGCTCACCCAGCTCGCCCTTTAAAGCGGCGCTAACTGGGTCTGTTTTCTTCTATCCTAGTGCCAAGAAGACAGAAATCCGTGGCAAGCTCACCCCTGTTTGGGCGGGTGAGCGACGCTGCCCTGTGCTCGCGCAAGCTGGGTGAGTTTCAGGTGAGCCGGGTGAGCATGGGGTGAGCGCGCAGGGGTGAGCTCGGGTGGTTCCCCACCCTCGAGCCACGACTTCAATGAATTCTACCACGATTGTAGAGGATTATTTATTACTATGAGGTTATTCTGCATATCCTACAGCTTCACACAAGCATTGCTTACAACTTCAGGCTAACAGTTTTACAGACTCTCTGCAGTACATTCTTTCTTGTCACCGCACGCGGCATCTCCCCCCTCCCAAGTAATCGGATGGCAATACCGGAATCAATCCTTTGGCGCGGCATATGGAACCTTTGGCGTAGCTGAAGGAGGACTTTATGATTGGCTATACGTGACAGTGTTAGCAACACCTATGAGCAAGGTAGCTTTCTGTCTGGCTCAATGGCAAGGATGCCCATATGGAAACTGACAGATAATGACGGGTTCCAGCTTTCCAAGGGGCACAGCAAGGCACAATTTCCAAAGGAGTGGGGGCTAAGAGGCAATAACTGGGGCAGCATGATGTGGATATCATCACCGGTTGCCCTTCTCTCATTTATGGGCCGAGCGCATGGGCTTGTATGGCTACGGACATTGGGGATCGGATCGTATCTTTGCCGTATCTAGGCAGACTTCACAGCTATCGGTCTATTCGCAAGCAAAGCTGCTAGCGGGACCAGGGAGGGTAGACTGATCATCCAATAGGGCATTCCGTAGTACCCATACAAGACTGGTTGGTATGTCTTGTGAACTACCTACAAGGGTCTGCAGGACCTACGAGCGAGACGGAATCGCGGACCTTCTGACCCGGAGTGGTGGGCATCAAGGTCAGGTGGATCTAATTGGAGAATAGGGCTGGTTGGATACGGGTGGCCTCCCTCTGTTCAAATGTTCACCGCCGCAAACCTTGCTACTAGGCTGGGCCAAGGAGATCAGCATCTCGGTTTTTGCCTAGCCGAATGTTGGAATGCCTCCCTCTTACCGGGCGAGGCGGGCGGATGCTTGGATGCAAGAGCCGTCTAGACTAGGCAGTGCAGTCTCAAGGATACGCTTGGATTTCGTCGGCGGGCATTGGACCAGCCTTGCCAATGTGAGGGTGGTATCGGACAGGTCCGCTGAACCTTCAACTAGGGTGCGAATCCCTTTGGGATGGCAGGGGCTGTGCCGTGAGAGTCAGCAGATTCTCCAGTCCTCTACCGGACTACCTACAAGGGTCAGTGTTTAGCGCCTCTTTTCTGTGGGACCAGGGGACTCAGTTGAGAAAGACTTTCCGGTCGACTACTCGGCACAGTGTTAGCGGTGCCCTTGCGAGCGACTTGAGGAGAGGATGACGGAATTTCTCGTGTTAGTTCGAGGATTAGGCTATGGAACTAAGGGGGTTGGGGACATTGGGCATCAGGGCTGGTATTTCGGCGTGCAGATCCAGGTGCATGAAATGACAGATGATGGTTGGTTTCGGGGTTCACGGCACGCTCGGCGGGCTATGGGGTTGCTTCTTGTCAGGGCATGACAGGGTTACCTTCCTGCAGCCTGGCTGGCCGAATGGCAAGGAGACCACTTATGCGAGTCCGCGGGATCTAGATCTGGCTTTCCAAAGCAGGCAGGCAGGCGCCCAGACCGATGGAGCTCGCCGATATCGGTTATACCACTCCAAAAGGCTGGGAGCTAGGTCATCGGCATAAGGTGATAGCTGAACATGGCATAGATGACATGGATATACCCCCTTTTTTTCCCCTTGCATAGGGGGTGGGGAACAGTCTTGTCGGAAAGGCAGAGGGTGTAACGCTACTCAGGTTGGAGCCCCTTGGCGAGGGATACAGAACCTGGTTCACACTTGTTGGAGCGGTCAGCTAGACGAATACAGTCGGACGTCCGGCCTAGCTTGAGAATTCGTTATGCACTGCCGGGTGGTGCAGGCTTCATTTATTGGGAAACGACGCTGGTTGGGACGGATGGCCCCTCTTCGGCTCACCTAGCGTATGGAAGTGGAAGTTTGTTTCGGACATGACATTCTCTGCAGTATACTAGGGACGGTTTTCAGGGATGTCAGAGGCTGTGCCATGATGGTCAGCGGATCCATTACCTCTATAGGACTGCTGGTTAACTGCGCAGGACGGTGTCAGCAATATCCTTGTGAGTAAGGCAGAATCGCTGGCTGCTGGATATCGTTGCATCGGCTTCTGACTTATGAGAAGAATGACGGGCACTAACGGATTAGGGCTGTTTTTAGCTCAATGGAAGCTACATCTCATTGCAAAAGAAATTCGTTGAGTTGAGACAGTTGTTGGAACTTGGTGATATCTTCCTTCCGATCTGGATGATTGATGGCCTTATCTGGATGGGTAATGAGCCGTAACCTTTTATACACTTTTTTGAGTTGTTGGACTTCCTGGACTCTGGCTGGGCCAAGCTTGGGGAAATCGGACGGTTTGAAGTTGGGGAAGTCGGACGGGTTGAGGCCGAGAAGATCAAATATGTCCACATCCTCTAGGCCCCGGTAGCCTACGCCAACCATCTTTAAGTGGACAAGCCTGACGACCGTGAGACGCTGTCACAACCGTTAGTCCAGGTCGATAATGGCTGGACTAGACAATACATACAGTGTTTTAAAGAATATCTTGTGTTAAGACGGGTATAGGTTCAGCACGAGATGCGGTTGGGATGGAGTTGTCTTCGAGCTGCTAAGAAGCGCGATGGAGAGGACGAACTTGCTGGTAGACTGAAGTAGGGGAGCCCCTACTATATACTTGGGAGCAGGGCCCCGTCCACCAGGCTACCATGGATATCCCCTTTTTAGAGGGGAGAATCCCTGCCTGCTGGACCCTCGTATTGGCACGAACTACCGCTCGTGGTCTCGGAGGCTGGCTAGACAAGGGTTTGAATCCGTGAAGGTGGCTACGGAACTTGTGACGGCATACGTCACTTATCCAGGGGTTGTTAGCTGGACAGGAGCGGGGTCTGACTTCACCGCCATGCCTACCACCCGCGTTCCCAGAGGCCAGCCAGACAAGGGGTCGAATCTGTGAAGGAGACTACGGTAATTGTGACGGCATACGCCAGCTATCCAGGGGCTGTTAGCTGGATGGGAGCGGATTGCGCTACCCGAAACCTCACCGTCATGCCCACCGCCCGTGTTCTCGGAGGCCAGCCAGACAAGGGGTCGAATCCGTGAAGGGGATTGGGGACGGCATACGTCAACTAACCCAAGGTCCGCGAATGGGCTGACTCCACCGTCACGCCCACCACCCGTATTCCCGGATGCCAGTGCTATTTTCGACATACCAAAACAGTATGACCTCCCAATTCGCCTGCATCACCCTTCATTTCGCGACTTCCTTCTCAACTAAGATAGGTGCGTCGATGCGCAATTCTGGGTGGATGAGAATCAAGCGCATAGCGTTTTAGTGGGCCATTGCATCAACCTTACGTCCGCCACTCTCAAGCGAGATCTCTGTGACCTACAAGCTCCGGGCACTCTCACAGCTGAAATAGAGAGTAGAGTTAAGCAGTGTCTTTCTCCAGAACTTGAGTATGCATGCATATATTGGGTCCAGCACATCCAAAGGAGCTGTGCTCAACTCTAAGACAATGACCAAGTACATCAATTCCTGCAGGAGCATTTCCTCCACTGGCTAGAAGCGCTTAGCTTAATGGGGAAGACTTCAGAGGGTGTTCTTGCAATAGTGTCCTTAGAGTCTTATATTTATGTAAGCCACCTAATATAACAAGGGAATCCTACTAATAAGTAGACTAAGACCAAGAAAAGTCCAAACCTCCACAATTTCGTCCATGATGCAAAGCGATTTGTACTATTCAACCGATCAATTATTGAGCTCGCGCCTCTTCAAACATATTGCTCTGCCCTGATCTTTACCCCGGTGGAAAGCGTTGTATGAAAACAGTTCGAGAACGATATACCTACTTGGATCTGCAAGAGGCCAACAGTGCAAGCGAAATGGAACGCAACGCTGCAGACGCTCGAGGACCATTCGAGCGAGGTCTGCTCAGTAGCCTTCTCGCCGGACGGCAAGCTGGTGGCGTCGGCATTGGCCGACAAGACAGTCAGGCTCTGGGACGCGGTCACGGGAGCGGCGCTGCAGACTCTCGAGGGCCATTCGAGCGGGGTCAGGTCAGTAGCCTTCTCGCCGGACGGCAAGCTGGTGGCGTCGGCATCGGTCGACAAGACAGTCAGGCTCTGGGACGCGGTCACGGGAGCGGCGCTGCAGACGCTCGAGCTTGGTATAACAACCCAAACCCTTTCATTCTCTACTTCGGGCCAATACCTTATAACGGATAGGGGGGTATTGGATGTGAGCTCTCTTCAGTTATCGCTAGATTCTTTAGAGCAGTTATGTACTCTATTTGTGTTGAATGATTGGATTGCGGAGGAAGGGACAAACACTCTTTGGCTTCCTCATGACTATCAAGCGACTTGTGTGGCTGTGTGGGGCAGAATAGTGGTGTTGGGACATTCATCAGGGAGGATTTCATTCCTTGGATTTGAGCAAGGATCGAAGACTGTATAATTAAGAAAAGTGTGGGTAGATTATTGGCGAGGCTATGATGGTCTTACATAAATAATATAATATTTTTTTCATATCTCTATTTTATAGAGGGTTAAGGGGACCATGTGCCTATATAATTGTATGTAGGTTGTAAATCAAATTAATGTTTTTAGGTTGGTGTTGTGGCGGTTGGCGTGAGTCCACTGGAGCGTAGGGACGGTTCTCGCGACAACCACTTAACTCGCATGACACACAGTGACGCCCACGTCGCAGACTGGGTCGTTGTTTTGGAGAGTTCAACAAGATTTTAGGACTATCAAAAGTACGGGTGCAGCCACCGTGAACAAATGCTTTGGAAAGTATTGGCAAGAAAGTTGTCATCTGAATCAGGGCCATCGAACAGACTAGGACAAATGATTTTGCTATAAAAGCGAGTCAGTCGCTACTCAATATATCCTATTGTCTATTGCACGTTCGTACCCTCACCGCTAATTGCGACTGCGTACCTCCAACAAGCCTATCATTACTCGCAAGGTCCGGGTACGCATGACATACAAGGAAATTGCCCAGCTAGAAGGTGTGCAGGCTGGCCGGAAAGCCCTGATGGCAGCTTTCAAAATGGAGTCTTACGGCCGCCGAGTAGCCACCTTGAAGTCTCTGCTCACTGAAGCACATAAGAAAGTGCGTTTAGCATGGGCGATCGAGCACTTAAGTTGGAAGCCAGAACACTGGGCTCAGGTCGTCTGGACTGACGAGTGTTCCTTCTCGACTGAAGGCTTTGGAAAGGTACATGTCACTCGGCGATCAGAGGAGAAGTATGACGAGTCTTGTTGTGCTCCCAAGTTTAGGACTTACTCTTCTTGGACTATCCACGGGAGCATTTCTGCATTTGGCAAAGGAGACATGGTGGTCATTGAGATGGAATGGGGCGGAGTAACGGGCAAAGTACATAGAGAAAGGGTGCTCCCTCGGGTATACCAATTTATGAACTGGGTGGCACAACACCCAGGAAATAGTTTGAGACATGCAATTCTCATGGAAGACGGTGCTTCTCCACATACTGCCAAGCTCACAAAGCAACTCCATGATCTAATGGTATAGACAAAATGTGCTGGCCTGCTAATTCCCCCGACCTGAACCCGATAGAGAATATTTGGCGTCTATTGAAGCAGAGAGTGGCTAAAAGATCTCCGCGTACCCTTGGGGAGCTAAGGCAGTGTGTAGAGGAAGAGTGGAGGGCATTGCGACCTTCTGATTTTGCGAGATATATTGGGAATATGAAAGAACGTTGTCAAGCTGTAGTGGATGCGAAAGGAGGGCATACGAAGTGGTAAATTTGCAAATACGAACTTAAAGTAATATTGATAATGATTGAAACAGCTATGAACATCTTGTGTGCTCGATCATCTAAGATGGGGATCCAAGATAGACCAACTAGAGTCATTATGGTTACAGGGGCTTGCCACACACCGTCTTTTTGACTGACTTTCCGCACCATCATCACAGCTGTCTAGCTCGTCATCGCTATCTTCAATATCTGTATCCGGTATGGTTTCTTGAGACGTAGTCCACAGCTTTTCATCGAAGGAAGAATCTTGCGATGAGGAGCCGAAACTGCGCCGTCTCCTACGGCCCCGGACATATTCCTTTTCTCTATTATCTTCCCCGTCTCTTGCCGGAGCCACAAAAGCATCTCGTTGTCTTTTTCGTGGACTTTGGCTACGAGATTTGGCTCCCGAAGAGAGCAACTGCCTGCACTGGTCTCCTGAGAAGTCTGCAATGCTTGTCTCCCCGTCGCCGACATAGATGAAGAGCCTCCGCTTAAGGCCGTGCTGCACAAAATTGATGGATTGAGCAAAAATTGTCCACGCGAACCGTGCCAGTACGTACTGAATGGCGACACCAACGAGCGGCTGTAGCGACACGTTATGGTATAAACTCGTAAGCTGAAGTGATGACCCTGGAGCTATAATATGAACGAGGAGGACAGAAGACTTGGGAACGATCGCAAAACGCTTCTGGTCGAAGATTGTGTGAACATCGGAACGAAGGAGAATAGCATTCTGAGCGTCGTCGACAGGTTCAGACCCCGGGCGCTGCTGGTTTGTGTATCGAAACATGCCATTCTCGCTAAACCAGCGCTCTTCGCTCCGCGGAACCAGGTGTGCGTGTTCCGTACCTTCAATATGGTTCGTTATGCGGCAGGAGATGTCCCGAGCTAGCGTAGCTTCTGCTAAACTGCTTTGGCGAGGCAACTGTCTGTCAAGAGGAAGCTTAAGAGGCTCGCAGGAAGTCCATGACTCAGGTAGGTTATCATGGGGGAAGCGCCAGTGGGCAAAAGATGGGACCACGGGATATTTCTCTAAGACCTCCATGTCAGTACATAAGCGCGAGTATATAGAAGCCATTCTGTTTGCTTACCATCGGCAGCGTCTTCAGAAACCCGGAAGTAGTAATTTTTTCCGCACAGAATACCATCCGGCCCTACCTGAGCAGGTCCCCCCGTCTTTGTATCCGCTAAGAATCCCTCCCACCTATTGTTGGCAATAATAGCGCATGAAATTCGTGCAGTTTCGTGGTGGATACCACCTTGGGGATGATCCAAAGCAGGAAGTACTATTAAGATGTTTCCTGTGTCGCTATAGCCCGGATGACGCAGATAGACTCTGTGGTTGAGGTCTGTTGGGAGATTCTGCCCGCCATCTTCATGGGAAGGTGTTTTGTAATGCAAACGTGGTTGGAGAGTGTCACACGACATATATCTGATCGATAACCATGGGGAGAATGGTGTTAAAACAATACATAGATGGGCTGGTCGATGTAGCGGCGCGAGGGGCATACAAAAAGTGTTTGTTGTACGTCAGCGGTCGCCACGCCAACACGGGCACGCGGCGACAAGGCTGAGGCAAGGCTTGGCATTTCTTGGCATGACTCCCTTCAACCTCGATCTCGAAAAACACGTCGCTCCGTCTCACGTATGTATGTACTTTGTATGTATGTATGTATATTCTATTATGGCCGTGCACCCTTGGGGTATGAGCCGTTACGAGGAGCTAGCTAAATACATCCTACTACCAAAGTGCTAGCTCCAGTTCAGAGGCCAACTATGAGATCTGCGTATCTATTGCTTCCCGCTATGCTCAACCAAGGAAATAAAAGAAAAGTAATAGATACCTGTTGAAGTGTGAGTGGTTTTTCTTGCCTCGTGTCCGCAGGGCAGTTCCAGTGTCGTGCGCTTCTTAATCGGCGGCGTACTGGCGGAGGCATGTGTAGAGGTGGCTCAGGGTGTTCGGTTGGAGGGAATTCTCAGGAGTAGTCGCTCGTTGTGATCGGCTTCTGCATTTGCTGTATCTTTGTTCGCTGGGCTGTAGACGTCCAGTGTCCTTTGTGAATTGTATCGTGGCTTTGACCACATTGATGTCTGGCTGCCAATAATCAATTGGCCCGTCGATGTTCTTGCCTCCTTTTTGTCTGCTTGAGTAGCCTCCCAGTGCATAAGATAGATCTCCATATCGGCCTTTGTGCTGTGGCTCCGTCTCACTTGTGAGGTGGCGAATCTACAAGAGGTGAGTTGACAGGAGGCACTAGTGGTCTGCACATTTCCTGTTGGTGATCGTAAGTCCAATGGCTCCGCTAGCTTATAGCCTGAACTGCGCTGATTTTTTCGACAAGCGCGCTTTTTTTGCCCCATTTCTTCTTCTGATTTAACATCATGTCGTGCCCTCTTCGTTGCCGTGACCCTAGGAATGCAGTGGACATCCTGACAATGAAACTGTAAATCTTGGATCGAATTAAAGACTCCAACACATCGGGGATCGGGACATTCTATGGTCTTGTCACCCTCGTATTCCGAAGAATGTCTGAGTTTAAGCTTCTGAAAATGTGCATGCACATGGTCTGCCCAGGGTTGGTGGTACAACCACTGATACATGCGCTCGGTAGCTGACTTATTCGGGTCGAAGAGACAGAAATGGCAAAATCCTGCAGAGGCGAGGGTTCTGCGATAGGTTAGGATATCGCACTGAACCGGAAGTGTCTCGAGTTTGTCAAGGTGGCGTTGGCAGTGGTCTTGCCACTTGGTTTCGGTAGTGATCCATTCGTTACATTGAAAGCAAAGCTGAGCGAAGCTATATTGGTTCTCTAAGTCTTCCTTGTAGTATTTATATATGTGGCTCCACCTTTGACCGAGCTTTATGCTACTGCGATAGAATAGAGGGCCTCTATCAGTATCCTCAATGCTAAAAGGTAGATTGGGGGGCCGCTGACAACCCTATTCATTTGCAGGGCACATTTGGCTACCGGGCAATAGCCCATCTTTGGCTGCAAGCTCGGGCGATATCCGACCTCCGGGTTTTCTTTGCATAGGATAATCAGATCACGGAGCACACTTCGGCCCTCTTCGCTCCTAAGAGGCGAATTGAGGAACGAAGAAGATACCAAACGATGTCGCGAGGGGTCAAGAGGGCATACCCGCTTGAAGTAAGTCGGTAGACGACCGATCAAATCTATCTCATCTGCCGAGTCTGATGTTAGATTAAGCCGTTGATTCTTCTGGCATTCGCTTAGTTCAGCAGCAACAAGCTGGCGCCGTCGCCAATACAGCTCATTTCGATGATCTTGAGCCCGCTGCTACTCATCATCCGTTGTGGCTGCCATGGCCTTTATGTTGAGAGACTCAATTTCACTATTGAGAGCGACGAAATCGGGCCGGCTTTTGAGGTCAGCTTGTAGTTTTGCTGGCAAAGACTGTAATAGTTGTGGGTGGTAGTGAAGAGATAATCCGCGGAATACATTGAGGTGGATGGTGCGTCGTTTACATCCCCAGTAAGACGATTGGCCATCGACCGTACTCATTTATGGCATGTAAAATTCAGAGAAAGTATTGGGGTTTGTATAACCAGCATATTTCATCCTCTCCGCTATCGAGTAGCCGTTGTCTGCCAACAAAAAGTTAACAACTTCCACCGAAACATGTAACGCAGGGGCATCATTAAAGAAAACTTACCATCGGCTTTGACGAGGGTCTCTGCTCGAATATCATGGACTGTAATATTTTCCCTGTATCCTGCACGGTGACCTAATTCTACAAATCGCTTGCCAAATGAGCTCGCCGATTGGATCTTTCCAGCCGGGCCATTATGAGATATGACTGGGAAGAAGGGCAGCTCCTACTTGCGCTTGTGGATTTCAAGATGGTGTAGGGCCCCATTTGCCGGAGGTGGGATTGCAAAGATCTCTTCGAATGTAGTGTAGTCCTTGAAAACGCCATCCGTAAGAGCAATGGCGAGCATAGGAAGTACTGGGTTTGCAAATAACGGAGCCATATCCTCATACATTACATGCTGTAGTCTAATCCAAATCCCAACATTTAGCAAGCATTGTTCTGGGGGGATGGGAAATGCTTTACACTTTACAATTTATGTGGCTTATTCGTCATACCCTTTGCATCCCTAGTAGTACGTATCGCAAGCTCTGCATGTCCCTTTTCATTCTTGAAGACGGCAAAGTCGATATGCTGTTCAAATAGACATTAGCACAGCTCCTAGATCGACCGCATCCTAGTATACCTACCTTATATAATAGCCCTCGGCCAGAACCTCGTCTGCACGCAGATTCAAAATACTCGCCGACCCTCCCCGATGTATAGATAAAAAGGACAAGTGCCGCGAAATCCTGAACCATAGATCGTGGATGCAAACGCCCATCATTTTACCACATCTATTTCATTAAAATGGTAAAATGGTCTACCGTCAAGAAATGGCGGGTCCTCACATCAATAGAAAGAGGTATCTTCTTAACCAGTATCGTTTTTATATACTACTCCTAGTCAGTATAATCCAATTGATAAAGTAGAGGTAATGCGAACATTTGTTATAGACAGTGTCACTTCAGGTGATATCTTGCAATTCCCAGGCCGCCGTGCCCAGCCGCAGATGAACATCTTCCATTTGTGGCTGATATAGGACAAGCTCGGAGCCTTGATAACCGTGCCATCACGCCTTGCTATAGTAGCAGCTGTAGCAATCACACCCTGGCATGCCCTTGCTACCATCGTCACGAAACGCTTTGCCGTCTCCAAGTCATGAGGTGTGGCACCAGGATTTATTTCCTCAAATCTGTTCAGCAGATAAGATCAGAAGGCTTTCTTTGGACTTCTGGATTAGAATCCCGTAACGTACTCATCCCAGATGGTCAGCATTTGAGTGTATAGGCTTTCGGTAGCATCCACAATACCTCTTGGGACTAGTTCCCCATTGATGTGGGATACATCCTCATCAAGAGTGTTTGCCTCGGCGTCATCCCAGAATTTGGCAGCTCTTCTTTTCACCATTAGGAACTATGAAGAAGGCAGTAGGGCAGAAAGAAAGAGGAAAGAAAGAGAGAGAGGAGATAAGGCAACAAGAGTAAGGCAGCCCCGCCACTCCCAGACTAGTACTGCATGAAGACGGCTCATCATCTATTCCAGCATTAGGATCCATCATCGGGAACCAGAATGGGTTCTTCATAGTTTCTTTTCTCGGGATCGCCTAAAGTTACTAGAGGGTAGGGAGCCCAAAATGAAGCAGAGGGTGAGCAGGGAGCAAGGAGGGAGCTGGAGGGAGCGGGGGGGAGCGGTGAGGGAGCAGTGAGGGGAGCAAGTGAACGAAATGGACACTTAGCGGGGGAGTAGGGCAGCAAGAAGTCGTTCCGAAAATAGTCACGTGGAACCTCAAAATTAGGGACGAAAACCCTCTGTATTGTTTGTCCCCAATTATGAGGTCACCAAACGCCGCTCCCGTCTTCTGGGAGGCGTTTTAATCAGGCACGTGAGGGCGGCGCAAGGGAGACCACCCTTGCGCCGCCCTTAATGATGTCGTTACTAACGACATAAGGCGTGACACGTGACACGCCCCCACACCTAATACCGTCGCTCTTTCAACATCGACTTCAACCTAATGAACCGTTTGATTCCTCATACCGTTCATCCTCGGATCTTCCTTGGACAAAAGCTCACCCGACACATTGCACCCTGCAACCCTAAGATGGGGACTATTAAGGAGGAAATCGCGCACCTTGAAGAGGAACTAGCGTATCTCAGGCAGGAACGAGGTGATGAATATGCCAGCCCTGGTAAGCATGCGAACTCTCAGTTCAGGTATTAGTTGGGGATGTCAGCAATACTTTTTGGATGAAATGTAATAGGCCTTGTGGGGTTGGGAAACCGAGATCTGCCGCACACCTAAGAACGCCAAACGCCTGGCTGAAGAGCTACGTCGGGTTCTATTTCCAATTCAAGGCAGATCGCTCTTTGCAGGAACGTACAACGAGCCCGGTGGGATTAACAGCATGTACGACGGGATGATCAACGCATTCGACAGGGCCATTGACGCTATGGGGTGAGTTGAGAGATCGCGAGATGAATGGAGAATGCGCTTGATATTGCAACCGAGGATGCTTTAAATTATGATGGGAACATTCCGCATCTCCGATTCATTGACACGCTTCTCTTGATCCGCCCCCTCGTCTCCTTTCTTTAGCCTTAGTTTCCTCTTCCCCTTCGACCTCTTCATGGCGTCCCTTCAGCATTCGGCCTCCGCCGCCCTCCCTGGCGGACTCTCTCTCTCCAACATCATCTCCGTCGATTTGGTCCAAACCCCCATCTGCCATCTGTACTAGAAGCACAAATATACCAGTGCAGATCAAGTATCCTGCCATTCTACCATGGCATTTGCTACTATCCCCGTCGACATCGGCGATGTGGACGAAGGCGCCACACGGTGGTGGGCGGCCCTCTCAGCCTCTGGCCAAGGCTAGAAAGCAATAATTTCTCGACGGAACAATGAAGAGTACTTGTCGCCTTGGCCCATCATCTCCATCAGGAGCTAGCAATGCTTTGCTATTGAAAGAGCATGCGTTCAGAATTCATCTGTTTCAACTCCTCCATCGCCATCTTCCAAACGCGCTCTGGAACTCCTTGCCAAATTCTGCGCATTACATAGCCTGGGCAGTCAATTCTCTGTAGCTCTCTCGGCTGCACTAAAATTTCCAACGTACAACTTTTACATAACTGTCGCCAAGCTACCATTCCTGACAATGACCAGAGCCCGAGCCGGATCTTCTTAGGCTAAGGGTAGCATGCCGGACTTGGTCCAATTAGATGGAGAGCTTCCGTACTACATGTCTCTGAGCTGCAATCAGAGCGTCACTATGCCAAGCCTCCGCGGGGTCTTCTGGGAATCTGGCATTCCCTGCAATCTAGTCAATGCTTGGTTGCATCCTATTTTGAAGGAAGTACGAAGTAGAGAGCATGGAAGGCCACTACCACGAGATCGTCGCCGTCATTTTTGCCATTCACCGCCCAAAACTCGCCGCCCTTTGGCTCGGAGCCGTTATTAGTGGTCTAGCAGTAGCGTTTCTCGATTTCGTGGATAGTGGCGCGCCACCACTGGACCCCAACGCATTTGGATTGGATGTCCACAGTCTTTCATGGACTTCCCATGTTCAGGATCGTATCTTCAGATGAGTTCTTTTGGAAAGAGAATTCGAAGAGCAGACATGTGGCGCCTCCTTTACCTTCCGCCCTCTATCAATGACGACTTACATTATAATAATCCCCCATTTGCGCCTTGGGAGCCGTCAGGATGACCAACCTCCAGGACTCGGTGGCTTGAGTAAGAGTCCATATGAGCTGCCCCAGGCCCCACTTGGAGTACTAACACTGGTCCTGGCACTTGAGAGACCGTTCGATCCTTCAAGACAAAGGTTTCAAGGCGGACGCTGCCACCGAAAGTTCTCTACAAGGATCGGGTCATTTCATCGAGATGCAAACACTCCCTGATTCACCGCTCCCATGCCAAAACCCGCCATGGTATAATTCACAGGTTGCCAGCAGCCATCGAGAAAGAATTGATGCAGACAGATACAAAAAAGGCAACTGATTAAAAAGAAATAAAATGCCTCAATTATCTTATCAGCTCACATGGAAAGTCCCATTAATTGTTCCACTAATCAAATAGACGGAACAAACCACGCAGTTCGTTTTGCAGTCCACTTGGCTGTGACACTTCCAAATCTGGCAAATTGGATTGTGGCAGCGCCACGATTCAACTGAACTTGAGAAACGCATAAAATCGTCTCCGTGACATTCAGCTCTGGATTATTTAGCTCTGGATTATTTAGCTCGGGTGCAGTTGAGGAAGGGTTGACGTGTGCAAAATGAGCATCGGAGACTCTGACATGGAACTATTGATTTGGACTAAGGGACTTCTCTTCCATATCAGAAATCCGTCTTGGTGTTGATGTCGGTAAGGCACTGAGACACCCAAGAGTTTCTGACACACGAGCGTTTTCATAGGCATCACATTCTATTCGTAGTGCTTGAGCAACAGACAACAAAGCTGAGGGGAAACGTAGCTCAGTTGACACGTAAGGTGCATGAACAGAGACGAGCAAATCAACCCTCCCTAATGAACGTACCAAACGAACAGTCACCCTTTTAGTCGTGAGACTCTATGCTGAGTAAGTCCCCCAAGCTTCGTTGTATAAGTGGTATGCACCGTCAGCCTGAAACCCGTTCTTAGCAAACTATCCTTCGATTCACACCTAAAATCCGGGAAAACATCTGGAAGAGCCATGTGTCGATATAACAGATCCAACGACTCTTATAGATGCAGTAACTCTATGGCACCTTACCAGGGCGGGCCCACCTCTTACACTCGAGAACTTCCCTATGAGGGGACTCAATCCAAATATTTGCTGTAAGATACCTCTTTCCACTGCCATCCAGTATTATCAGTCGTGACTAACCGTCTCCTCGTAGATGGGAGAAGCTCGATAAAGTAGAGGTAGAACAGAGCGGCAAGCTCACCATGTATGCTAAACGTGGATAAAATATCCTGGTATTTGAACCCTCGCCTAACCCTTTGCTTTCAACGAGTGCTGACAATATCTTCACAGTTCAGTGCTGTTCCATCGGCGTCTAATTCGATGTGGCGGGCGGGATAAGCGCCAGGAGGCGACTGCTCCATACTCCGATTCGACCACGTGCCTATCTGCATTTAAGGCACAACCCCTGCCAGCGGCGGGCACTAGCAAAATGGGATAACCGTGCCAAGGGGTGGTCTAGCGACACACCCCTCAGAACCGACCGGAGGCACTCGTACCGAGTGCCTGCCACCTCAACACAAGATACTAGCTCAACACCAGAAATAATAGAATAAATTTATATACATGAAAAAGAAGTTTAGCTACGTCGCTGTTGTTTCCGCAATGCATCTTGCCTTTTTCTACATTCCCTAATACACTGTTTCAACTCTTTAAATACAGGCTTCCACTTTTTTAATTGCTTCAGATAATTTGATCTCTTTATACGTGCTAATGATGCCTCTGCCTTTGCTACCTCATTCTTTTCTCTGCAATCAATTATTTTTTGTGCTTCTGATGCTGATACAATACTACCCTTCTGGACTACTCTTCTACCATGTCGTTGTCATGCTGCACGAGCCTTTTCTGCAGCTTGAGTATGTAATAAATCTTCAGACGCCTGAGCTCCAGACTGGGATTGTATAAGATTGCCCTTGATAAATGTATCAAGACATTTCCGTACTGTAGGACTAAGATCTTGTTGTATAAGAAAGTCTGCCTGTTGTCGTAACGTACGTATCGTAAGAGGTGTTCGAAATATACTATTGTCGATTGGTGTTGGAGATGGTGTTCTATTACCATCTATCTCATGAAGCTTATCCAATACAATTTGGGGATTGAATGGAATTAAGCCTGTTTGTCGAAAAGCAGATAGAACTGTTGTTGATTTAAAGGTATTTTGTCGTATTGAAGTTATTGCTGCTAGAAATTCAACTTTATTGAAATCTGTGCAGTCCGTCCATGTAGCAGCATCTACCATTTCCGCATGCTAATGCTTATATGGTTGGAAACACACAACATCGAGAGGTTGTAAAAGATGAGTAGCATGTGGAGGGAGACAGTAAGGGATAATTTTTTTTTCATCACAAAATGTAATGAACTCGTAGGTGCAATGTGAACTGTAACTATCGAGGATAAGAATTCTCCAAACACCCTTTTGTTTTCGAAAAGATAATCGTTCAAAATGATGAAGCCATTGAAGACTTAATTCATCATTCGAGTAGCCGGTATCTGAAGTGGCAAAAAGGTAATTCCCAGGCATAGTAGGATCAGCTTTAAACCAGCTTTCGAGTAGTTGAGTTCCTGGTAAAATTATCAT
>JAJDMY020000626.1:0-99785 GCA_022345705.2 Sabuloglossum arenarium | reverse complement strand
TATTATTTTATTTTATTTTATTATTATTTTATTTATTTATCTATTTATTATTTATTTATCCTATTATTTATTTTATTTTATATTTTATATTTTATATTTTATTTATTTATTTTATATTATTAATTTAATTATATATATATTATTTTATTTTATTTTATTATTATTTTATTTATTTATCTATTTATTATTTATTTATCCTATTATTTATTTTATTAATTAATGCGTCCCGTCTCTATCCTCTCTGTCTTCTCCATCTCCCATAACCCCCAATTTCCCATGTCTCCTCTCTCTCTTCCATCTTCTCGCGTCTCTTCTCCTTCATCTATCATTCTGCTTTCTACTATCTCTCCTAGCCTCGCAAAAGCAAACGTCAAACACAAAACTAATTAGATCAACCAGGCCTTCCTCATCGAGGCTGGCCATGAAGACGAAGGCTTCTCGCGCAACGCAGATGGTGACACTGCACTGATAGTTGCCTCAGCTGCCGGTCATGAGGAAGTCGTCCACCTCATCGCAAGCCGTTTCCCCCTCGCCGTCTCCGTCCGCAACAAATCTGGCCTCACCGCCGTATGTCCCTTCCTCACCTCCCCTTGCTCTCCCGTACTACCTCCACACCAACCACTGCATTCCTTCTAACCACCTTCTCCATACAGCTAATGGCCGCCGCGAAATCTGGGAACGATTCCACAATCAACATCCTCCTTGCCTTCGCCGCGGACCCTGACGCGGTCGACGATGCAGGGAATACAGCATCGCACTACGCATCCGCGTACGGCGCACTCAAGGCCTTACGCACGTTGCTTTTCGCGTCCGCGAACCCCTTGCCGCAGAACTATTACTCGTGGACGCCGTTATCGTATTCAAGCACCGTGCAGGCGGAAGTGTACTTTAAGAATCTCCTCGCTGAGCGAGCGAGAAGAGAGATGAAGGCCAGTTTGACTGGTAGTAGCAGTAGTTCTGTATCTATACAGCAGTCGGTGGTCGGGAGGATGCACGGTGGACTAGCAAATAATGGCGGTTTGAGGCTAGTAGTGGAGACGGAAGGGGGAGGAGGGCAGACCCGTGAGGACGGGCAAGAAAGTCCGCAGGAGGTGGCGGAGAGGGCGCAGACACCGACTCTCGGGAGGAGTGAGAAGATGGCGGCCATGGGTGGACAGAGGATGAGGGCCAGTAGTGGAGATTAGGGCCTTCTCATTCACCTGCAACATATGTTCGGCGCATCGTCTGAAAGTGGCATTTTAGAAATGGAGTTTTGGGTCAGGATGGAATATAAGAGCTCCTGTGGAGGGTTTGACATGGTTCTGTATTGATCATAACCATACAGCCGATCTGCTTATCGATACATATATACTTCATACTGTGTGATGTAGTGTGGGGGGGGGGAAGAAAAAAAATGTCGGGTTGAGAAAGAAAGTTGAATCTGAAATGTAGCATATAGCTTCTAATGGGCCAGCGACATGGCCGTCCGGCGAAAAGAGCAAGAGTCAGAATGCTCTGAGCTCACAGAAGACGTTGCCTGCAAAAAGCCAGCAGCATCCCAGTGGAGCGGAGAATGGAGATTATAAAAAGAAAAACGTTGTCGGACGCTAGCCTGACGAAGAAGATAATTCCACAGCAGCATTGATAGTATGTATATTCATGTATTTCCTTCCAGCTCGGCGCTGGCATCTAGAAGTTCTCCTTGCCCCACACAAACGAGAAGCTCGAGTCAGAGTACATGTTGCATTTGACGTGCAGCTGACTGCCCAAGAGCTTTGGTCCGCAGAAGAAAACCCCAGCTTCGGCGGGTTCATGAATCTTTCGGATAGACCTGAAGACGACATCCCAATTCGGGCGACCGAAGTTTGTGGGTGCGCGGAGGCCCGTGATCGCATCGTGGTCGGAATTAGCATCATTGATCATAATGTTTGTGGCATCGTCGGCTTTGATCTTTGCAGTGATATACTAAAGAATTCCCGAGGCATTAGTCAGGTGATTCTGTGACAAGATGATGGATAGAAGCTAACCGTATGGATCTCGATATGGTTCTCCATGTCCTGTGCCTCGATGGCCATCAGCAGTGATCGAAACCACTCAAACGACCCGAAGTCCCTGCAGACCCAGAAGAAGTACACCTTCCGCAGACGCGTCTTTTTCTGCGGATAGTTCAACCTGTACCAAATACTTTTCAGGATCGAAGCAAAAGGCGTGACTCCAATACCAGCACCGACGAGCACCGCAACTTCGTATTTGAATACGTCCTCTGAAGCACTGCCGAACGGCCCATCGATGTAAATTCTAGGCAGAACCCTCCTGATTGTTGGATCAACATCGGTGCTTGCTTCATCCTTGCTCACACCAACAATCTTTGAGTCACCACTCCCCACTCCATTTTCAAAGGTGCAGCCGAGGGCTTGTGCTAGTGCTTTGGTAAAATTGCCAACACATCGGATATGAACAGAGATATAGTCCTCCTCGGGCGCGCTCGTAAGTGTAAAGGGGTGATATTGCCAAATGGATACCTCCGGGCAGCATAGAAAGATGTACTATAGAGATATCAGTATTGCTTCTCTTCGGCGTTAATTTTGGGCATCATATACCTGCCCAGCCTTCGTCTTGGTATTTTCCTTCTTGATCTGTATCTCCACAACGTTACTGGGATGTTGGACAACCTTGGAGATGAACGTCTTGTGTCTCCCGCGTATTTCTCGGAGGATTCGTTCCGCCAGATAGATAACGCCGCCGTACACCCAGAATTCCCAAAAGACACCCGTGCCAGCACAGAAGGGTGGTAGGTCAGGTTTGATCATGCACCATGCACCATGGACAGACCATGCGAGAAAGAAGACGATGAACAAGTGGTGCGTGTACCAGAACTTCTCAAAGTTCGAGCGGCGAACCTTCTCCCTAGAAGTAAATACCATCGCAGAGATTGCAGCAAGCATAACATATCCTGTCCAGCCAGGCCCAGTAACGAAATTTGCTTCAAGGAACCCTTTGAACCCGAGGTTATTCTTCGCAGCAAGCTGAGCAAAGTTGTTCCAATGAGCAATAGTATGAACCCAGGAGAAGAAGAAGATCGACCAGGCAACAACTAGGGTAAATCAGTACTGGGGTTAAAAAAGGTCCGTAGCAGGCAACATACGCTTGTGAAAGGAGATATTTTTGTCTTCAGTCACTAGTTAGCCAAACATCCCGGATTCCTGCGGCTTTGATAACGTACCGAATTGAATAATTCCATTCAACGGTGTTTGCCTCGCAAGAGAGATGAGGGAACGACACACAGCTAGATCACCATCAGCTCTTGACTATATCTCTCAAAGCCGATATCACCTACGGAAGAGAATAATTGCGACATCGAAATGTAGCACCAAGGCTGCGGATCTAGCAATGGGATATGTGATGCCAAAAACCAGTCGAGCATTATTCAGGTTGTCCTGCAGAACGTTAGTTTAGCAATACAACTGTGGAAATGTCAGAGCACCGACTTTGAAAAAGTAGTTTAAAAAGCCAAATGTAAATATCATCGCATGCAGCGCCACAAATGTAAACACAAATCTAGCATAGTATAGCATTAGCAGGGCAACACCAACAGCACTTCTAACCATTACGCACAGTTGACGGTACCCCTCGTTAACCATCCTAAGCCAGGTCAGAATATTTCCTCAAATTCGATCTAGGTTTTGGACTTACCAGCGGTCGATCTTCTCCTTCAGCGTTAGTTCCTTCTTACCCTCTGTTACAACAGCCCCATTCGTCATCATCCGTGTCAGAGGCGGCCATCTTGACCTCTCTGACAACCCTGACTTTTCTGAGCGATCCGAGATACTCATGTCCACTTCTCCACTCGCGACCACTGCACCAGCGCAATACGCAGCTCAGTGCTTGTTGACTGAGCCTCGGCTCACGAAGAGGAGGTCGAGATCGTAGTGAAACTGCTTTCCGAGGTTGTGTACACGATTTGTTTTTGTTCAGAGCCTGCCGAACTGTTGGTGCAGTTGAAGGTTTGTTGAAATCTGCAGATCCTAAGGATAAAGCTGTCGTCAGCTTGGTGTTCCTGCTTCCTAGGCAACTTTTCTTAACTCACTCGCTCCTTCTAAGACCGGAAGCTACAACGATCACGCTTCGGATTCCGTGAAAAAAGTGATGCCAGAGGAGAACAATGAACAAACGTAGATTCTCATGGGTGGATGCGATAAGGGAGGAGGGGTCCTCGGTGGCTTTGATGAATGTAAATGTGCGTGGGGTGAAGGATAAGAGAATTATTAGCTGTGTTGTAGCTAATGGGGCCAGCCATCCAGCTCCTGTAATGAAAAGGGGGCACAGAGACGCTGTCGATGTCTGTACTGGATTAAGAGAGGCTAGTTTCGCGTCGTCCTACTGCATTGACTTTTCAGATGTTGTTCTGAGGCCCTGGTTGGACAAAAATATCCCCTTAAAGAGCACATAATGTTGGGTCGACAGCGCGCATGAATTTTCGACGAATCGCTTCCCTTCGGGATGGATTGGTTTTGGCTTTGCCTCAGGTCTGTGTTGGAGCCATCTGCATGCGCCTTAGAGGCGGCAACACGGGTAAAGCATCAACATCACGGGGGTGTTTCGGATACGGTGACACAACTCCAATGAACAAAAGGAATGAGCATCCTGCGCTACATATCTTACGAATAGATAAGCGTTGCTGGATCACTGGCAACGCAGGCACAGGCACAGTGACGAATCTTGAAATCGGCTACTACTTCGTAGAAAAAGGGGAGACGCCCGTACTACTACTACTGCACCCCGTACTCGTACATACTCGTTACGATAGAATCCATACCTGTATAATCTAGGGGCGGCTAATCAGGGGTGCTAACCAGGGGCTGTCTCGCCGATTCAGGCGGCGGGGTACGGATGACTCCGTAGACGTAGCCTTAGCAACAGCAGGCGATGAATTTGTAATCGTTGTCAGAGTACGTGTATCATATGAGCGGTGACCTCATTTATATTCACAGGTTTAATGCGCGATGTTCACTGTGTTGAGCGATTCATTCCATTCGTTGTTAGGAGTAGGTTCAGATGAAAGAGGCAGAAAATTTCGCCCCAAACGCAACAAATTTCAAGTGCCGGTATGCAGAAGAAACCTGAGAATGAAACAGAGCAATCCACATTCCGTCCCCCGGGCAAGCTAAGAGCAAACGAAGAGAATACCCCGTTGGAAGCTGACGACAATATGCAATGGATCCTCAACAAATTTCACAATCCCGCCCCTGATTGCCAATTCTCGCGGCACGTAGGTAGCGATGGTCAAGACCATGAGGAATATGAAGAGAACCATCGAGCAAACCCCAGAGAATATTAGACACGCGCCACCGATCGATGCTGGACTGTGAAAAATCTCAAGAAGCGATTAGATGGCGTATTTTCTCGTCCACTCTCTAGCCGTAGCCTCGTATCTGGCACGATCGGTTTTGTAGACGTGGGCAATCTCCGGAACAAGAGGGTCGTCAGGGTTCGGGTCGGTAAGCATAGAGCAGATCGAAAGGAGAACTAGAGATATTGTTAGGGTGTTTCTAGGTCGAAAGGTACAGATTTAGAACAATACCCTTAGAGATGGTTAATGCTGGGCTCCATTGATCTCGAAGAATGTCTAAGCAGATGCTGCCATTGGAGTTGATGTTGGGGTGATAGATGCGCGTCGTGAAGTTGACCTTCGGTGGTTTGAAGGGGTAATCGGTGGGGAAGTGAATTGCTAGGAAGAACACGCCGCCTGAGTATGGGCTCTCAGACTACGATATCAAAATGTTAGCTAAACCTCTATCTGCTATGTATCTCACTCGCAATCTTGCGGAGTTATAGTCCTGTGATGCCACTACAAGAGTAACTTCACACAACAAACTTGAAGAGCGGTGTTGTGAGGTCTGATAAGGGTAGACTTACGGGTCCCATGATTGTCGCTTGCCAGTGGAACTGCAATGTGCCAAAGGCTTAGCCAGAGTCCTATCAGGCCTTGAATCGCGTTCGCTGAGAGCGCCATCCTGACTATCAAAACTGAAGTTATGGGGAGTGGAACATACTAAATCATCCCCGATAGGTCCGGCAGAGCAAGATGATGGTGGGTCTCTGTATTGCGGCCGAATGTCAGCATCAAAAACAACTCTTGTTTGGCTCTGATAGATAAAACCCCGCAGTAACAGCCCCACATCTTGTGCTATCCTCTCCATACAAAACCAAAATATTGATGAAGTGAACGGGAATCATTCTACCTTCCAAGATCCGCAAGTTCCTTGTTAATTCTCTTGAGAGCCATTTCGACGTATGTAGTTGGTGATCTAAAGAAGTTTGAAGTTCAAGTGTTGTGAAGTGTTGCCTTGACAGGAATCCGAGGAGGCTACGGAAACGACCGAGAGTGTCAGTCAGGCCGCTTAACGAGGGCTTTGTTCGTCACCAGCAAAGGCATGTATTGTACAGAGCAGACAAACCGATTTAAGACGATCAAATACGTTCTATTTGTACTTACCGGCGGCGACTCAAGTATGAAGATCTATGTGGTGGATGTTGAATGCCAAGTTTGGGGTGGATCAAGAAAGTTGAGTGATGTTGGAAGGAGCGAGAAGCGGGCGCAAGGGAAAAGCTGAGCAAGCCACCGCCACGCAAGACCATCACACTCTAAAAGCAAAAGGCAGGAGCACTCCTAACGGGTGACTAAGATTTGCAAGTTAGGTTTCGAAGCCTGTGCAAAATGGAAATGGGCAAATATTTCTGCCGCTTTTAAGGTGGCGACAAGGTTAAATTTATTTTGGTTCCTATTTTGTATGGCGACTTGGAGCGAACTATTTACATTGCTGCGAAAATTCTTCGCCCTTGGAGTAGACGTCTCCAGACTGCGGCCTCAGGGGGAGGGTATTTTGACGTCGGGGTTATCAATATTTTACGATGCTTTCTCCTGAAGAACTAGCCTAGTCGGACGTTGGCCTATTCTGTTATGTTTTCTACGAAGATTGCTAGACCTACGGGACAGAACATTGACCCTAATCCGCTGACAAATTTCTTGTTAAACGGCTCGTGTCATACGAAGGCCTGAATACCGGTAATTGCCCTGCCGATAATGAGGCCTGGCAAATTATTAGTACGAAGAACTAAGTTGGAAGTTCAAGTCAGAGGGACACACTGTGAATATCACTTTGACCTTCATAAGTCTGCGTAACAAACAAATTGGCAACATGCCTTCCGATGCCATATTCATCGCTCACAGCGTTACCCCCGAATATCTCCTGAAGCTTTCGTGCGTTCGCTAGCGCCCTATCACAGTTTTGTCTCTTGAGCATCGAGATCATCTCAGGTGCCGCCTTTCCCTCATCCATCATCCTGCCGACCTGTATGGATGCCAATATCCCGAATGCAGCATCTGTTACCGCGTCTGCGAGCTTCTTCTGTACAAGCTGGTATTTGGCGAGCGGGTTCCCTTTGAATTGCTTCCTCTCCAGCGCATATGCCCTTGCTCTAACGATACAGTCTTCTAAGGCGCCCATCGTGCCCCATGCGATGCCATAGCGAGCTGAGTTCAGGCATGTGAACGGGCCTCTTAAGCCCTCGATGCTGGGCAGCATGTTCTCTTCCGGGACCGGACATTCGTCCATTTGAATCATGCCTGTAATAGAAGCACGGAGACCATTTTTGTTCTTTATGGAAGGCGTCTCGAGCGTGCCAGGAGGGCAAGCTGCTCGGTCGATAAGGAAGCCCCGGATTTTACCTGTATCCTGGAGTTTTGCCCACACGAGCATAACATGGGCGATAGGCGAGTTCGTTATCCACGTTTTGGATCCTGATATCAACAAATAGTTCCTTTTAAATGGATGAGGCTTTGCTGTCGTCTCCATCGAGCCAGGATCTGACCCATGATTTGGCTCTGTCAAGCCAAATGCTCCCAAAACCTTACCCCTTGCCATTCCGGGCAGATACTTATCCTTTTGTTCTTTCGTCCCAAATTCGTTAATACCACCCATTACTAGAGAACTTTGGACCGACATTCCAGAACGGTAGCCAGAGTCAACCCGCTCGACCTCTCTGGTGATCAGGCCTGAAGCCACGCTGCTTACGCCAGCACAGCCGTAGCCCTTTATCGTCGATCCAAGCAGGCCAATCTCGCCCATTTCTTCGAGTATCTTTCTGTCGTAGTCTTCATTTCTATACGCATCTAAGTAGCTTGAATATTAGCGGCGGTTCTGTCGGCACCGAATTACGAATCACATGAGCATATATAATTCTAGCTTACCCAGCACACGCGGAAGTAATCGCTCCTGACAGTACGCCTTTGCAGTTTCATGTATTGCCAGCTCTTCCTCAGTGAACAACGTGCTCGATGCAAGTGGGTCCTCCCAATTGAACACTGAACCATTTGAGACATACCGCCGTGTTTGTGCTGTGAAGTTCAGCCGTCTGCTCGAGCATTGCAATATTGAGCGATACATCGCGATCAACTGAAGTGTGCCCCTTATCTGCAACCCCACACAAGATCCCAGCGATTGAGAACAAGCAATTCTAAGGTACAAGTCACATGATCTAACGCGTCGAAGTGCATCTCGAGCTATCTTAGCGGCGCGTATCAACAACATCACTCAAAATATTTGAAGGATTTAACCTTCCCAGAATCAAGAACAGAATTGCGATTGCGTCAAGGATGGGCATTAAACGTAAGAAATCACAAGCACCCTAACTGCTACTCTAGAGCATCCGTCGATTGTAGGCACGGATAGTTGACAAATGGCTTGCATAGATCTATACCAGGTCATAAGTGAACATGCACCAGATGCAATCAAGATGGGCGAAATCAAGAACCAATTTGGTAGGAAGGTGGCTATAGTAAGAAAAGAGTCCAGAGCTCAGACATCTAGCCAGTGCTCTAACTCGGCGATAGGATGCGTACGTCTTTGGCATTCCAGAGCCTGCAGGGTACTAACTGTAACACTTTTATCGCAGCTCTATGAGTATATACAGCTTCTTAATTGCGGTCCGGTCCGATGGCCAACAGCTCACGAACGAGACCGGCGAAACTACCTCCCATCTAATGGGCATGTTTTACCGTACCCTCCGGATTGTGGATAATGGTATCAAGCCGCTTTACGTCTTCGACGGCGCGCCTCCAAAGCTGAAGTCGGGCGAGCTCGCAAAACGAGTAATGCGCAAGGCTGAGGCTACCGAAGCGCATGAGGAAGCTAAGGAGACTGGTACGGCCGAGGACGTGGAAAAGTTCTCAAGGCGGACGGTACGTGTCACGAGAGAGCATAACGAGGAATGCAAGAGACTCTTAAAATTGATGGGTGTGCCGTACATTGATGCACCTACAGAGGCGGAGGCACAATGTGCTGTCCTTGCAAGAGCCCAAAAGGTCTACGCTGCTGCTTCTGAGGACATGGATACGCTCTGTTTTGATTCGCCCATTCTCCTCAGGCACCTTACGTTTAGTGAGCAGCGCAAGGAACCTATACTGGAGATCCACTTGGAGAAAGTACTTTCTGGGCTTGACATGGAGCGAAGCCAGGTAAGGCATTATTGATTAACGTGAGGCAACTTTTCTTCCTGACAAATCTGCTGCTCACAGTTTGTCGATCTCTGTATCCTTCTGGGCTGTGATTACCTTGATCCAATTCCTAAGGTGGGCCCAAACACCGCTCTCAAACTCATCCGAGACTACAAGACATTAGAAGGTGTTGTCGAGTTCATCGCGAAGGACCCAAAGCGCAAATATACGATTCCGGAGGATTGGCCCTACAAGGAGGCCCGTGATCTTTTTTTCAATCCTGATGTCAGACCAGCGGATGACCCTCTGTGTGACTTCAGGTGGGAAGCACCGGATGTTGAGGGGCTAGTGCAGTTTCTGGTCACGGAAAAGGGGTTTAGTGAGGATAGAGTACGCTCGGCAGCAGCTCGACTGCAGAAGAACCTGAAGAGCTCGCAACAGCAGAGGCTGGAGGGTTTTTTCAAGCCAGTTCCAAAGACGGCGGAGGAAAAGGCAAAACTGAAGAGGAAGACCGAGGAGAAGAACGAAGATAAAAAGAAGAAGCAGAAGGCGGAGCAAAAGGCAAAGAAAGAGGCAAAGGGTAAGCCTAGGGGTGCGGCATAGTTGCTATAATAAACTTGATGTGATGGTTGCTTGAGTTTCACCCTACATTCGCCTTACATGTATGTACTTTTGATCTTGCTCTGGCTTTTCAGGTTTTCCTTTGGCGTTGGCTCTGCGCCTGGCTTCATGGGCTGTTTAGGCATGTAGGAAAGAAGCAAAGATTAAATGTACCCCCTAAATAGGGAATTTGGATAATTCGTGAACTTGATTAGAATATGCCGGCGTTCTAAGAAATACTTAAGGCAAAACAAAACAAGTCGGAAATTCCGGTTTGGTGGGACACCTCCGTTCAAGAAATCCGGTAAAACTTGCGCCAAGACACGTGATCAATACCATCGCGAAGACACCTTTCCTTTCTATGTCCTCTATACATGCTTCATCAGCTTCCCAGCAGAAAGGACATATGTGGCTTTTATTGCCACACTAGGTTTAATATTCTAGGTCAGCTTCCTGATCTGTTCTGGGTTTCCTCCTTGGCGTATTCCCAGGTGTAAGTGAAGTGTGATATCACGGACAATCTTGCTGGGTTGATCTGGTTGAGATTCACAGACGCGTAGGTATTCCTCCAGTGGTGGCTTTCTTAGAGCGTACGCCGAGCAAAATCTATCAGTATCACCAGCCCGAATCTACAGCTTCACTCTGAGGTCTTCGAAACAGCAAAAATGGCCGCACCACAGGGAGGCTATCCTCAAGGGTATCCAGTCGACGATCCGTACGGTCAAGGACAATCTCAGCAGTTCGGCGACCACCCTGAACAGCTGGGCGTTGAATCGTCTCTGTTGCAAGGAGAACCAATTGCACCTGCCTCTTCATCAACACACGCGGGTGCACACAGGAAGCGGGCATATGCCAGTCAAGCCTTCGAATTTGGTGCCGGCTCGAACTCGGCCCTAGGGGGTCAGCCAAAGGGTGGCGGATCGTATCCTATCACACAAGGCGCTGTATATGGTGGATATCCTCAACAACCTCAAATACCACAACAGTTTGGATATCAACAGCCAGGGCCTGTGCTGGATCAGGGTTCACCTGCGCTTGGAGGAGCACCGGTTCCCGGCTATGGAGGTCCAGCTATGACGGGAGTTGGAGGCTATCAACCACCTGCCACTGGATACTCTCCTCAGGGCGGAGTCGGTGGGATTACGAACCAGTTTGGTCAGATGGGAATTGGTGGACAACCACAGCCCGTACCGCAGCAAGGAATGCAAAAACCCCAAGTCTTGAACCAACTTTACCCTTCGGACTTGATGAACCAGAACCAGCCCTTCAATGTTTCCGAGCTTGATCTACCACCTCCTCCGATAATCCTACCGCCTAATGTAATTATGCTCTTGAAGTCTTGGAGATGAAAGTACCTTGCTGACTGTTCTAGTCGAGCGTCACATCGTCCCCTGATGCAAATGCTCCAAGCAAATACGTGCGATCGACTATTAATGCCGTACCGACCACTCATTCGCTGCTCAAAAAGTCTCGTCTTCCGTTTGCTCTAATAATACAACCGTATACTTCTCTTCACGATGCGGAAGACCCAGTACCAATTGTCCCGGATCAAGTTATCTCTCGGTGCCGCCGCTGCCGATCTTACATTAACCCATATGTGACATTTCTTGATCATGGTCACCGTTGGCGATGCAATATGTGCAATCTGACCAATGACGTTCCACAGGCCTTCGACTGGGATGCGGCGACACAAAAGGGTGTTGATCGGTGGCAGAGACCCGAACTTAACCACAGTGTTGTGGAGTTTGTTGCACCGCAGGAGTACATGGTACGACCTCCTCAGCCTCTAGCTTATCTCTTCCTCTTCGATGTCAGCTATGCTGCTGTCACCAGTGGTTTGCTTGCAACCAGCGCGCGAACTATTCTTGAGAGTCTAGACCGGATACCGAATGCGGACCGAAGGACGCGACTGGGATTTATGGCAGTTGATTCAAGTCTTCACTACTTCTCGATTCCAAGAGATGAGACCGGAAACTCAGATACAAGTATGCTAGTCGTGAGTGACCTTGAGGAACCTTTTCTTCCTGTGCCTGGGGAATTACTGGTGCCCCTGGTTGACTGCAGAGAAAACATTGAAGCGTTTCTTGGAAAGTTGCAAGAGATGTTTCAGAACACGCAGAACCCGGCCTCTTGTATGGGGTCTGCACTGAGAGCCGGTCACAAACTCATCGCACCTCTGGGAGGGAAGGTGGTCGTATTGACCGCATCTCTACCGAACATTGGCGCCGGGAAACTGGACATGAGAGAAGACAAAAAGATTCTCGGAACTAGCAAAGAGGGCAGCCTATTGCAGACAGCGAATAGTTTCTACAAGAGCTTTGCTGTAGAATGCTCGAAGAACCAGGTTTCTATCGACATGTTTCTATTCTCTTCTGCGTACCAAGATGTCGCCTCCCTGAGTAATCTTCCACGATACACTGGCGGTCAAACTTGGTTCTATCCTGGTTGGAATGCTGCAAGAACCGAGGACGCTATCAAGTTTGCCCGTGAATTCAGCGACTACCTGTCGGCTGAAATCGCTTTGGAGGCTGTTATGCGAATACGAGCAACAACCGGGTTGAGGATGAGTACGTTCTACGGTAACTTCTTCAACCGAAGCTCAGATTTATGCGCCTTCCCTGCCTTTCCTAGAGATCAAGGTTACGTGGTTGAGGTGGCGATCGACGAGTCTCTTACAAAGCAATTTGTGTGTATGCAGACGGCTATTTTACATACCACGTGCAACGGTGAGAGGAGGATAAGGGTCATGACGCTGTCGCTTCCTACTACAACAAATCTTGCCGATCTGTATGCTTCAGCGGACCAAACCGCCATCACCACTTTCTTTAGTCACAAAGCCGTTGAAAGGGCACTCAGCAGCGGATTGGAGGCTGCACGAGATGCTCTCCAGGCGAAGTTGGTAGAATTGCTGCAGACATACCGGAAAGAACTTGCGGGAGGCAATATGGGTGGAGGAGGATTGCAGTTTCCGGCAAATCTGAGGGGGTTGCCAGTCTTGTTCTTGGGCCTAATGAAGCATGTAAGTCTTCGCTCTTTCGTGGGGCTATTACTGAAATGAGCATTCACTGATTCTAGTAGGTTGCTCTTCGTAAATCGGCGCAGATTCCAAGTGATCTTCGTTCTGCTGCTCTTTGTCTATTATCAACATTGCCACTGCCTCTTCTGATCCAGTATATTTACCCCAAGATGTACTCGCTACATGACATGCCAGATAACGCCGGTCGGCCAGATGAGAGCTCTGGGGAGATAGTTCTTCCACCACCCATTAACTTGTCCTCAGAACGTCTTGTGAGTTTTGGTCTCTACATTATCGACGACGGCCAAACGCAATTTTTGTGGGTTGGCAAGGATGCAGTTCCTCAGCTTATCAACGATGTTTTTGGCCTGCCGGATGTAAGTGCAGTGCTGGTTGGTAAGAAATCTTTACCAATACTGGAGAATGACTTCAACGAGCGAATCCGTGCGGTGATAGAGAAGAGCCGGGACCAGCGGTCAAAGGGCGTCGGCAGTATCGTCGTTCCTCACCTTTACATCGTCCGGGAAGATGGGGAACCAAGCTTGAGGCTGTGGGCGCAGACTCTGCTGGTAGAGGATAGAGCAGACCAAAGCGTCAGTCTAGCCCAGTGGATGGGTACACTGAGAGAAAGGGTAAGTTGAGGAGACAACGTTCCGTTGTGATTGACCAGTCGGCTGATTGCAGGGCATGACAGGTGGTTCAATGAGCAATAAGTCGTATAGATAACGTGCGCTTTTTATAATGTTCTGACATAGCTCTCTGTTACTGCATCTTAGAGAAAAAATCTGGCAGGCACCCCGTGCAACGCGTGAGATAGAACTGTAGTTGCCACCATTGCGATAATTCTTCAAACGCTAAGCGCTAATCTAGAATGTCTGCAAGCTAAAGTTGGAAAAGGGGTTTTGTTTGATCGACGTAGAATGGTTGTCTCTTTGTTCGAAACAGGCTAACAAGGCTGTTATCTTGACTCATTCTGGAGCGCACACAGGAGATCGCTAAGGAGAGACGATACACGGCGCCTGGTACATCCGCATTCGGACCAGTTAGCCGCCGAGCATAAACCCATCCCATAGCGCAATCCCAGAATCCTAGGGGAGTACATTATGCACTGCAAATAACACGACCATAACAATGGCTGATATCTACATGTTCTTGATTGGGTGGTTGGCGATGAATCAAGCGGGTATCAAAACTTCCCCACTACTAGCTTCGTCCTCCTTGCACTGAACTCCGTGCTCCGTACTCGGTACTCCCTCTGTACATGGAAAGTTGCCGCAGCGCAACCTTTCACCTGTAGGATATCGTTGCTTTGAGCCGCCCGGTCCATACTGCCAAAACAACGTGCTGCGCAGAAACGTTCTCGAGCTGTCATTTTAAAGGGCTTCCCTTTTCCATTCTGCCCTGCCTCTCAGCCTCCCAGGTACAGCAGACTTAACCCCGCCTGGCTGAAAGGATCTGATCGTCAACGTTCAGGAAAAACAAACAACAAACACGGAGGTAAGTTTTATCAGACTGCACAGACCTGGATGTCTCAGGAATCCTAAGGGTCCTCAAACCTCCGTCAACGTTGGTTCCCTAACCTTTTCTTGCACCGGTCTAATCTCCCGTGGTTCGACAGATAGTCTCGCACGACGCCGCCCACCTTAACACCTGCAGAAGCCATATTCATCACGTCCTTTCCGGTGGTCATACGCATATTCTTTTGAAAGGCTAGCTGTTTCCGGTTCATGATCTTGCGTCTTGACAGTTGTCCCTGTGACGTATCGTCTCGGACTACCGCTGCGATTCCTTTGGAGGCTCGACTGTCGGCCAGGAAAACAAGACTTGTACAGAGGCGGGAGTTCTCAGGAGCTCTGTGCTTCTCTATCTGGACAAGTCTGAGTGCACGTGTGTCTTGCGACGTGCGGCGTCTATTTACGTGCATCTTTGGTTAGATCGGTAACCTTCTATAGGCGCTTCCCATATCCGTTATAGCCCAGGAAGGCCCACAAGGCCCAAACGGTGATCGCATTCAGAAATCGTACGTGCGACGTATTTTCTCTTTGGTAGCTAGCGTTTCATACATGGGCATTTGAATATCCGCGCAGTGATCTTGATGTTTTCATATATAATCGTTTAATAGCACAATGTTCAGAGCCTGCTTCCAAATCCCGTCTCCATAGATGAAGGTTCCTATGGGAACGTGTACAATTTACCACCCCATAAGACTACAGCTGTCTACTCTTTTTGCGTGTTCTCAGGAGTCCATGTCGATTGTCTCGAGAGAATAACTCATGGTCATTAATACATTTGGTGGTCTTGGCGCTGTTGTCGACACCAGTCTTAGCTGTTGTTTCTATTTGGGTATTGTTGAGTGTTCTAATAAGAGCGCACAATAGATTGAATCTATCCTTTCATCACTATCGAAATTGCTCGACGAAGGTTTCTTCTCTACGACGTTCTTCACTTTCAACCGTCTTCCTTCATCAGCTCGGACTACTTCAAGCACAGATCCTCTTAAGAAATTCCAGCAATGTCCCGCACCCAGCCGCAAGGCAATTCGAGGAAGATTTCCTTCAACGTCTCTGACCAGTATGAAATTCAAGATGTGGTAGGAGAGGGTGCTTACGGCGTTGTCTGGTAAGCCTAGATGGTCTTCCTATGCATCCTACGAGTCACTAAGTTTCGATCCCGCTATCCTGTGTAGCTCTGCGCTCCACAAGCCATCTGGCCAGAAAGTTGCGATCAAGAAGATTACGCCATTTGATCATTCGATGTTCTGTCTCCGCACGCTACGAGAGATGAAGCTGCTGAGATATTTCAACCACGAGAATATTATATCGATTTTAGACATTCAGAAGCCGAGGAGCTACGAGTCATTCACTGAGGTTTACCTCATCCAGGTATGCTCAACGAGGCAGGCTTTCATAACTTGGGGTGGAGGTAGCAGAAGTTAATACTGGCATCATATTATATAGGAACTTATGGAAACTGACATGCATCGCGTTATCCGGACTCAAGACCTTTCCGACGATCACTGCCAGTACTTCATCTACCAAACCCTCCGTGCGCTCAAGGCTATGCACTCGGCTAACGTTCTTCACCGCGATCTCAAACCTTCCAATCTCCTCCTGAACGCTAACTGCGACCTCAAAGTCTGCGATTTTGGTCTCGCTCGATCCGCAGCTTCAACCGAAGATAATTCCGGATTCATGACAGAATACGTTGCAACTCGGTGGTATCGTGCGCCAGAGATCATGCTCACGTTCAAAGAGTATACTAAGGCCATTGATGTGTGGAGTGTAGGGTGCATCTTGGCGGAGATGTTAAGTGGAAAGCCTTTATTCCCTGGCAAAGACTACCACCACCAACTTACCTTGATCCTTGACGTCCTCGGTACGCCAACCATGGAGGACTACTATGGCATCAAGTCCCGCCGGGCTCGTGAATACATCCGGTCTCTCCCTTTCAAAAAGAAGGTCCCCTTTAAGGTCATGTTTCCGAAGACATCTGACTTGGCTCTGGATTTGCTGGAGAAACTGCTGGCATTCAATCCTGTCAAACGGATCACAGTTGAGGATGCATTGAGGCACCCCTACCTTGAGCCATACCATGATCCTGAGGATGAGCCAAACGCGAATCCAATTCCAGAGGAATTCTTTGATTTTGACAAGAACAAGGACAACCTGAGCAAGGAGCAATTGAAGGGTTAGTCTGTTCCTTGAATAAAGGCTCATTTTTATTTGGACTTTTGCCTTCACTTCACGACTGCAAGCTAATAAGTAATCCGTTAATAGCGTTGATCTTTGAGGAAATCATGCGATAGACCTACGAACCTGCGAACAATAAATCCGAGTCTGCTCTACGTGATACAACTTTCCTCGGTCGGTACACATGAGTCGGGTTATGAGTTGAGAGAATATTTTAAATGATGGACCTTGCACGACGGATAATTCGCAGCTACTTGAATTGCTTCTTGCGAGCCCGAGACGTTTGGCCTCTTACATACATTGTGGTTCTACCCTCATGTCTTATGATTTCCCAATAGCCAATTTGATCTTCCCTACACGTATCTCCTGACTCGATGTTTGGCTCGAGACGCGAATGAGTTCTATAAGGAGCTTTCCGAAGGCGTAAGGCTCATTATTACTATATCATGTGAGATGTTCTATTCCATAGTAAGTGGAGGTGTGTTGCCTGTGCATGCACGTCTGTTCTGTCCAAAACGGCCTTTGCGCCGCCGTTTAAATCGTCCCATTGAGCTGAGATGCTTTCAATCTCCCCCACTCCTTTCTACAAGATGCAAGAGTAAAAACCCGCCTCACGCCCAGCCTTCATCTCAATCACACCGCCCATCCTCCCACCCAGTCCTCCACCTCTCCTCCCATCTCCGACAATCAAACACCCGCTTCCCCAGCTTCCGATTGACCTCATTATGCGCCTCGCACATCCAAATCCCGAACTCCCCCCTCCCTCTTACTCTTGGCTCATTCCCTTCC
Source organism: Sabuloglossum arenarium (assembly GCA_022345705.2). NCBI lineage: Eukaryota > Fungi > Ascomycota > Geoglossomycetes > Geoglossales > Geoglossaceae > Sabuloglossum > Sabuloglossum arenarium. The sequence continues at coordinate 82,216 of JAJDMY020000626.1, read as the reverse complement.
TTCTGCATCCACCCACGGAAGTCCTCCGCGCAGCTCCAGCACGGGTATAGTTTCGCGAAGAGAGCGAGGAAGGTGCGCATTTCTGATTGCTGCACGGGTGTTGCACGCGACGGGTAGGCGGCGGAGAGAGTGTGGAGGAATGTCCAGGTGCTTCGGCCGAGGGCCTCGACGTCTGGGGGGCAGTCTTCTGGTGGTTTGTCGGCCGCGACAGTAGCAGCGGAGGCGGCGGAGGTGGCAAGAACGGACGATGTGGCGGGTGAGGATGATACGTTCTTTCTGGTCATGGCTGCCCAATCGCGGAAAGAGGTACAAGTGCGACAACTAGAGTCGAGCAGATCGTCAGATAAACCATCAATCATGCAATGCTCTCAAGACCAGAAAAGAAAAATAAAATAAAACTCACGGTTTGCCATCCTTTCCCAATATCACACCTTTGGGCAATCCCCTGGGCCGACTCGCCTCCTGTTGCTTCTCCCCCGAAGAATCAGCCTGTCCCGCTATTGTCTCCGTCATCCGGTGCTTTTCGTTGTGGTCGTCGAGAAAAGAAAGAACAGGAATATGTACATGCACATACCTATCCCACCTGCGGGTGAGCATCGCTGTCCTAAAGCTCGCACGAGTAGGGTGAGCAGGGGTGATCCCTCGAGCGAATTGCCTCATCAGATTTAGCTCGCCGGTTCGGGAAAAACCTCTCGCTCAATTCTCTGGCTGCTTTTCCGCGTTCTTCAACACCATCGCTATAAATCTATCGAAGAATCCTATGGCCATCAATGAGTTCCCCCTGATTCTCCACTTTGGACGAGCTGGCTGTGGTACATTCAACTGCGCCATAGACGCTCGCACGTCAATGCTAGGCATCCATCGATGGCCTCGATAGTGAGCCAGTTGGGCTCTCGTTGCGATAATGCGGCCACTCCAAACTGTCCGGTTGATGACATCGCACTGCGAGCGGTGCACCCCAAATTTAGGAAGCATTGGCATGCCGTGGGCTAGGATATTGGAGGCTGTGCGCCTTGGTTTCAGCTCAGTGCGTACGGAGTACTCTCCTGACACCGGATCTGTGCTGAGTGGGCATAGAGGAAAGCTTGGAAAAGGAACACCGGGACCGGCATTTCAGCATGTGGGCTTAGGCGCCAGAAAGATCTCCAGATTCAAGAAAATCTTGATGTCTCTTTAATGTCCGACGCGGTTTGTGGTGTTGTAAGTATCGATTCACTAGAATTGACAGAAGTTGATGGTCGAGGAGACGGAGTATTTAAAAAATTACCTCACTCCAGCTTATCTCAGTGGCCAAGCCTAGCTCAATGCAATTCATAACTAAAATATGGGGAATTTGTGTCGAGGTGGCGTACTCCGTACAGGAGTGGTAGAGCTAGGAAGGGACTCAGTGAAATGCCTAAACTCAGTTAAGAGCCCCTCTGAGGCTGGGCTATCGCTTAATAGAGGCGAATCATACCGGGATGTCGTGGATCATGCGTGGTTGGCGTAATAAGTTTCAGGATGAATTCTTCAAGTCAGTAATAAGACAGGACACGGAGGGGTCTACGTGCTAATTCAGCTCTCCTAGAGCTGCTTTCGTCCTTCAATCAGGTTATACTAAGACCGCACCCTGCACTTTAGTTTCCTCAGTGCTCACTGCGCGCAAGCGCAGGTCAGCGTCGCTCACCTGCCAAATTAGGGTGAGGTCGGCCATACCCTTGTCTCCATCTCCGCTCATCGTCTCAATAACAGTTACCAGTTCACGATTACCGGAACTTAGAATATATGAGGGTCGTTGTGGATGCTAGTTGATAACCCACCGGTTTTCCTCTATAATGATCTGAAATCCTATCTCATCGAAGTTGTAGATATCTCAATCCTGAATGCCAAATAGTATGTAGGCATACTGTGGGAATCTAAAGACGGATTTAGATAGGATGGTTTCACATGATTCGAGATGGTTTTTGTGTTTGAACGATTTTTTGCGTTCATTCAAGCCTTGCACGGAATCTGCCGAAGTCCAATCCAATCAACTTCGTCATCATCTCCCCAACCAACATCAACATGCCAGCAACAGCCAGGAAAATCCCAGTCCTGCTGCTAAAGACAAGGTCCACGCCCACCGATGGCTATGAAGAGTTCTTTGGCTCTGCAAATGTAGCGGATGGAGTAGGCTTTGAGCCGGTGTTTGTGCCGGTGCTGGAGCATCGGCATAATCGGGGGAATTTGAAGGAGGTTGCGCGGGTGATGAGGGATGAGGGGTTGGGGAAGAGGTATGGGGGGTTGATATTTACGAGTCAGAGGGCTGTGGAGGGGTTTATGAGTGTTGTTGAAACTGAGAGAGGTAGGTGAATATATTACTATTTTTATAGTGAAGACAGACCCCACCGGTTTATTTCCGTAATAATTGCTCCGTCGATGCAAACTACCCTCGACTAATAAAGCTTCCCCACAGCATTACATGACCCCACAGTCAATCTGAGCAAAACCCCCTTCTACGTCGTCGGCCCCGCGACCTTCCGCACCCTCTCCTCTATTCCCGGCATCCCATCAACTCAAATCCTCGGCGCACACACTGGCAACGGCGAAGCCCTCGCCCACTTCATCCTCACGCACTACACCGCCCTCTACCCAGAAGAAAAAAAGCCGCCACTCCTCTTCCTGGTCGGCGAACAGCGCCGTGATGTCATCCCTAAGATCTTAGCTGCAAATTCCATCGCTGTTGATGAGCTCGTCGTGTATGAAACTGGTGTTATGGAGTCTTTTGAAGCGAATTTTGAATCTATCCTTAAGGAGATGGAGGCTCCTGCCGGTGCTGTGAGATGGGTTGTGGTGTTTTCGCCTACAGGTTGCGAGGCCATGTTGCGTGCTCTGCGCCTGTTGGACCCCAACGAGCGAGCAGAGCAACAGCAGATGGGTCGGAGAACGCTGGTGGCGACTATCGGACCAACGACGAGGGATTTCCTGAGGGGTAAGTTTGGTTTTGAGCCAGATGTGTGCGCGGCAAGCCCGAGTGCTGAGGGCCTGGGAGAGGGCATTGTGCGGTTTCTGGAGGAAAGTAGGTTAGTTGGGGGCATCGATAGCACCAATGAGCCACCCTTATAACTGAAAAAGTTCCCTTGAAGGAAAAAAAATGACCGGAATTCCAGTGACTGCCAAATATCAACCGTATGGTATGGGTTCCCATACAATGGTCCGCCAACGAGGCATATGCGAATGTCTGTAATAATTATGCTAGGCCGTTGTTGTCCCTATAATCAACAACACACAAGCAAAGTCTGCGCTCCTGCTTTGCTTGCCCTATAATGGTCATCAACCCACCCAAGAAAGACCAACCATACTCCGAGAAACGAATACATAAGCAAGAAACTGTCCCAAATCATAGCTTCCCGCAGTCAGACAGTCATATCATCGTCATCATCATCGAAAGCTTCCACCTCATCCACAGCACCCTCTCTCTCCACGCCATGTCCGTGCAATGCCGGCTGCTCGTCCGCCACGTGAATGATAGCCTTCCCGGACACCTGACTGACGCTCTGCCGCCAGGCTTTCCAATCATCTTCGTTGCGAATAAGGAAGGCGAGGAGCATACTTGGGTCCATGTCTTTGATGTGAAGTCGTCTTAATCGCCGTGTGTGGCACGAGTCGATATCTTCCGTGGAGTAGTCGCTGGGATTATCGTGAAGAGGGAGGGCAGGACGGGTTTGGTGTGGGTCTAGGTAGAAGAAATGCGAGCCCTGTACACCGATAAAATAATGAGAGGATGAGGGGCGGCCACTGTATTTGCTGATTAGATAGGGTCATCGATTGTGCACTGGAAATACTCACCCGGCGATCCCCACTGACTGTGGTAATTGGAGAGAATGCTTCAGGGCTTCCCAGTAGACGGGAGTGACTCCTGATATCCCCAACCGGATGCCTACCAGCACCAGTGTTGGATGAAACCTAGCTCCATCAGGTCTAGCGATCTTCATAAAACTATCTTCATAGACGTCGGAGCCATCCCCCGTAATATATACACGGAGACCCGCTGGTTCGCGTTTATTCGACAACGCCCTAAAATGTCAGAAATAAAAAACTTGATCCAGAGAAACAAATCACATACTCTATACATCTTGCGGTGGCAGAAGGCCCAAACCACTCTCCAGGATGCTTCCCGCACGAGGTTGCACCATGTTCAACAAACTTGTGTATTGAGAATGGAGCTCGTGGGTCGTCCGCAAATAGGGAGAGCAGCCGCCTCTCCTCGATTTGTTGGGTACCTCGTCTCCATTCTGCATGACTGTTAGTTCGACCTGAGAATCCGGGTGTTGAAGTAACTGGCTGCGAATACCTCTCCCTAGCTGCAACATAAGTAATGCATTTGCGAGTAGGCTTTGACCAGAACGAATCATACAACCCCACCCCGCATCTGATGTGAAGCCTGCTTGATCAACCAACTGGCTCCTCAGCCGGACAGAGAATGTCATTGCCGAAACCGCATTTGGATCCGGCGACTTCGGGATAACAGGAAAATTTGACCGATATGTGAGCCATATCCTCGACTCAAAGTCATCTAAGAATAATGCTGGCCACCCCTCATCGTTCTCTGATCCTCCTGTATTCTCGTTGTAAGCCAGCCCTTCCTCCAAGCTACTGCTCAGACTCTCATCAGGCGTCAACGATTCTGGTGAATGTCGCTCTTCAGAGTCTAAGGGCGGTTCGTTATGAGCGGGGGCAGATTTGATAGAGAAAGTGTCTTCTCTGGTTCGTGCAACAGCGGAATATCGTTGACCAAGACACCACATAGGTGATTTGTATGGATCATCATTCCTCGGCTCGGGGTCCCAGAAGTATTGAACAATGCGCTTATATCGGCCAAAGTCAACGCTGGCCATGTTTTCCTGTGCAACGCTGCAAGAGATAAGCTTGTGCTGGACGGGGAGTCTAATCCTCTCTCTTTCCTGATGTTCTCTCGGCGGCGGGGAGTTGTGCAGTTACGCGGTTGCCCGGCTTCTGTGGCGTTGGGCGTTGATGCGGCGGTCGATGACCTGCATAAACGAACGAGCCGTGCATAAATATTATGCAAATGGTTGTGCATGCCCAGCAATTCGAGCCAGATTGCATTTAGTGGCTCTGCGGGGAAGTTGCTAAGTCATTCCATCGCGTGGCCTCTGTAGTCGTGTATTCTATATATTCTGCAGACAACTATCCTATCCTGCTATTTTCACATTTTCTACATTTACCATCGCCATATACTCCCAGCTGACTGACTGTGTCTCTGTCACAACCTCTGCCTTCCGCCATCAGTCGTCATGATCCTGCGCTTCTCTTCCGTCGCGCTCACCGCCACGCTCCTGTCTTCTGCTCCGTTAGCCTATTGTCTGTCGGCTGCGGATATCCCCAATGATACGCCTGTGTCCTCCTTAGTTTCATCCGCGAATGTGCTCCTCGCCAAAGGGAATTTCTACGATGCACTGACTTACTTCGATGTCGCTATATCCCGCGACCCGCACAATTACCTCACAATTTTCAAGCGCGGTGCAACGTACCTGTCGTTGGGCAAGAACATACAGGCCAATCAGGACTTCGACAAGGTTCTGTCCATCAAGCCTGATTTCGAGGGAGCACTCTTACAGCGAGCAAAGATAAAGGCCAAGAGAGGAGACTGGGCAGCTGCTAAAGAAGACTACATCACCGCCGGAAAGACAGATGGGCATGAAATCATGGAGTTGGAAGAAGCCCACGGGTCAGCAACGCTAGCCATGGAGGCTGAGAAAAATGGCGATTGGGAAGGATGTGTTACCCAAGCTGGAGTGGCCATCATGACCGCAAGCACATCCCTTAGTTTACGGCAACTACGTGCCAGATGTCGGTTCGAGAAAGGGGAAGTCCATGAAGCTGTCGCAGACCTTGCACATGTTCTCCAGATATCTCCAGGGTCGATAGAGCCTCATCTACAGATATCGGCCACTATGTTCTACTCAATGGCGGATCCAGAGAGAGCGTTAACGCAGGTGCGGAAGTGTCTGCATTCTGATCCCGACTCAAAGCCCTGCAGCAAATTGTTCAGGAGAGAGAAGGTGCTAGATAAGGTGTTTACCAAAATAAAGCAATTGATGGAGAAGAGGCAGTTCAATAGTGCTACCAAACTCCTTGCTGGCACTGGAGAGGATGTGGGTTTGATCCAAGATGTCAGGGATGACATTAAGGAGTTCAAGGAATCCGGTATCATCCACAAAAATTCTCCAGAAGACCTCCTCTACACCCTGATTGAGATGACATGTGAAGCCTACGACGAAGTAAGTACCTTGTCTTTCATTTCAAGAATACTCCATTTCGGCAAGATCAACTGACTCCCTTCAAGATGAAGAGCCATAAAAAAGCACGCCCCTACTGCGACGAAGCCCTCGCACAAAACCCTGACTCCCTCCCAGCCCTCATCTTCAAAGCCTCGCGCCTCCTCGAAGACGATGGCTTCGAAGCCTGCATCCAAACCCTCAACCACGCAAAAGAGCACGGCGGAGCCCAAAACCAGCGCATCGCAGAACTCCTCCAGAAAGCACACACACTCCTCAAGCGCTCCAAGCAAAAAGACTACTACAAGGTCCTAGGCGTCAGCCGTGACGCTGACGAACGCGTCATCAAGCGTGCGTACCGCCAGCTCACGAAACAATATCATCCGGACAAATTGGCGCAGTTGGGCGGCAGCAAGGAGGAGGCGGAGAAGAAGATGGCGAGCATCAATGAGGCGTACGAGGTGCTTAGTGATCCGGAGTTGAAACAGCGGTTCGACAATGGAGATGACCCGAACAGCCAGGAGGGGCATCATCATCCTTTCCACGGTAGTCCGTTTAGCGGTGGTAATGGCCAGCAGTTCTTCTTCCAGTCGGGCGGTGGCTTTCCCGGCGGCCAGGGAGGAAATTTCAAGTTCCAGTACCCTGGCGGTGGACAAGGCTTCCCATTTCCATGATTTATATTTTGCTCTCGACATCTGTACAGTTTTGTCAATTATCTTTTAATACCATTTCCTTTCCATTTCATCCTCGCACTGGTGGCGGCGTTACTGGTAGACGCGAAAAAGGTTGGTCTTCTAGCAAAGTTCTAAAATGAATTGTCGATTTCATTTTTGGGGTTAATAGCAATGCGACGATGTCTCGCGCCCATTTGAGGGCAAAGTGTAAAGAGTGTAAAGAATACAAAGAGTCCTTCTCATCCAATGAACTATTCAAAATATTCAGATAACAAACGCTATCTCCGCCATAGGCGATGCATTCATATGACAAGGTTTCGTATGCCTTCTGCCAGGGGTAGGAGGGGAGTTACAATCGCGGATGGCACTTCCTCTTGGTCATCATCCAAGCCCTCCTCCGAATCATCCTTTGAGTCACTGTCTGGACCTTCCACGAAACCGGGGTCGTCGTCTTCGAACATCTCCGAATTGTAGTCGTTCGACTCCTTCCTCGCAACTTCAGCAGCTTCAGCTTCTCCAATCGCGAGAGCCGCAACGTGAAGCTCATGCATGAATAAGAACGAACGAATCCACCCCATGTTCCTCCCCCTAGAACGCATCCGGTAATGGCCAAGGCCTCGCACGAAATGACCAGCTTCGGACATCATCGCAATTGCCAATCCCATGGCAATCGTCTTTCGGTATCCATTGCTTTTTAGACCTTCCCTATAGATGAAGTCATAGAAGGCCTTGCGTCTCTGAATAGCTTTCTCGGTATGCTCGCCAGTGCATTGTTCGCCGGGGATGAGATCGTCCGCGATAGGGATTGCTGGAAATTGGGCTGCCACGTAAATAGGGGCTGCGATGATGCCAGTACAGTCGATCAGAGAAACGACCTTGAGTTTGTCATCAAGCAAGATGCTATGCCATGGAAAACGCGCATTGGCTAGAGAAAAGGGTCCTTTATGGTCCATTTGGCTGAAATTCGGCATGAGTTTAAGAAATGTCTGGGGCAGGGTCGTTCCTTGTCCGTGTACAGTGGAATCGACTCCGCGGACACCATTCTCAAAAAGAGCCTCTCTATGTTTGCAGAGAGAGGCATAGTAGTCACCCGCTGTGAGAAACGGTCCTCCTCCCGTCTCGACGACCAGCCCTATATAAAACAGTCCTCCATCACCCCTTTGAAAGATGGAGCCTATCCCTGTCGAGTTTCACTTCCGCGAGCTGAACCATGACGTGCGCCATTTGGTAAATGACTTCCTTGTCCTGACCCGGGTCTTCGAACGCATTCTCTCCACTCGCAAGCAGAACGTCGGCTGGCGTACCGTGAATATAGTCCATAAGGACACAAGGAGCGCCAATCTCTCCATTTGTCCCATGGTCGAAACCATGAATATCTGGAATCGGAATGTGAGTAGATTTCCTATCAAAGAGTTAGGGGTTGGTTTTGGTACGTCGACAACGCGATTAGGGGAGTACAGAGTCACACTTCATAAAGATCATAGTCGCCACTTCGTTGCGTAGAGCAGTCAATCGATCCGATGCGATCCCTTCCTGAAGGCTGACCTCAGAGCTTGGTAACAGAAGTCTCACAACCCATTTAACGCCATCGTCGAACTCCACAAGCTTGACAAGATTCTTCGAGCCGATGACGAACTTCTTTCCAATGCTATACGGTACGCTGCGAAAATTCTGGCAATACGAGACAATTTTCTCCCAGTGAATCGACCTTTCGAAAGTCCGAACCATCCTTTCCATTTCATGAGAACTTTCCGAGTAGCCCTTCCAGCCCTCATGACCAATCTTGAAGTCCGCCATCGTGTGGCTGACTAAACAGTGTAAAGCAGGAAGATATGGATTGAATAAGAGCAAAAGATGAATTTGGACGATGGGACGGAGAGATAAATACCCAGCACACTAGTCCCAAAGACCGGTGTCATATTGACCGTCTTCCACCAGTGGTCGGTTAGTCCTGTTCCTGACTCCTATTTAGGACACCATCTTGAAGCTCGTTCCTTCTCGTTTAGCCGGCAGAGCTCATCCAGGAAGTGCGATTCTCCCATGATCCCAATAGAGAATTGTGCTGCGCTAAGATCATGCAATCTTTACTGCTGACGAGAATCAGTCGGGACTGCGCCGTGCCACTGCATAGAGCGTCTTAACTGTCTTGCATAGTGTTTCCTTCTCGCACGGCTTTGCTAAGATCTATCACACAGAGCTTATAGGGAGTTGAAAGCCGCGCGTTAGCGAACGATTTATGGTTTGTCGCCGCCTCTTGTGTCGGCAAAGATAGCATTCTCTTGTGAGCATTGAGGATTATCATGGGACAAACAAACTTTTCATAGAAGACTAGCTAAAAATTAGAGCGATGATGAAAACAAAAACTTTTTGCTTCGGAAATCACAGAGCTAGATTGAGGAAGACCACGTTGCTTTCAGAAAGCATGCACCTTGCAGTGAAATAGCAAAGCCATGAACCCTCAAAGAGCTATAGGAAATACAATACAGAAGCATAGAGAACTGACGAATTGAGGTATGACATCACTGAGAGGTGTAGTTGCCGCTCATGCTCGGATAGGGTCATCCAACTAGCTACGCCAGGTAAGATCACATAATCTGGTCCTGAGTAACAGCTGCAGTCGCCTCCGCCCCTTCCATTGCATCTCCGTTATTGGCATTGACGTACTTTACGTAGCTCAAGCCAAGAGGTCGTCCTCCATACTGGTATCCAGTGAACTTAGCTAGAATACGGTCAGCTACAACAAACACTGCTGTTACAGATGCCTTCCAACTCGTATGGCATAATTGTCATTCCCGGAGAAATACGGGAAACTTACAGATTGCTGTATCAGCACCCTCAGCACTATCGAATTGCACCACGCCGGTTCCGCGAGATCGGCCATTATGCTCGTACTGGATCTCAGCGCGCTCAACCTTACCAATAGTCGTGAAAAGTTCGACCAAGTCCTCGTTACTGGTGGACCACGGAAGCTGGCCACGAGTTAGAGCGTTCACTACCTAAACCATTGCGATCTCAACCTACATTACGAACGTAGATAGTCTCGCTCCGATCTCCGCCGGAAGTCGCAAAGTCAGTGAAAGGGTTGGGCGGATTAGATGCCCCGGCGCTAACATCGGCTCCTCCGCCGTATCCGCCGCCACTGAATCCACCACGTCCGCCGTAACCACCGCCAAATCCCCCACGGCCACCACCAAACCCTCCGCGGGAACCAAACCCACCACGGCCTCCGAACCCACCTCGACCACCAAACCCACCAAACCCTGGTCCAGCACCAGCGAAACGATCCTCACGAACCTCAAGAGGGCGGCCTTGCCAATCGTATCCGTTAAACTGTTGAATTGCATTACGAGCATCTTCAGCACTCTCAAATGCAACGATACCGGAGCCCTTAGGGCGGCCATCAGGCCCTATGTGAACGTCGGCCCGAATCACGGAACCTTGGTGAGCTGTAAGCATGGACATTAACACTCAGCTCTGAACTGTGACAGTATCATGCTTAGTGTTAGTGGGAATAGGGACTATACATACCAGCTTGACGAAACAAGTCCTTGAGATCTTGCCATCCTACAGTGTAAGGGAGCTGAAAGGAGAGCCAAGTTAACGAAAATGATCATGACGGGATGAAATGATGGAGCAAAGGAAACAAACGTTGGAAACGTAGATTTGACGGCCGCCGCCACCTCCGCCTGCGGCTCCAGCATACCCACCGCCAAAACCACCACGACCTACGCCTGCCTCATAGCCGCCGCGAGGGTTGGTCGGTCCAGTGAAGCGAGGCTCGGCTTCACGATCCTGCATGTGACGCAAATTAGCGGTATCCAATTAAAGGGCATATTTCGAATAGATCCAGCATAAGATATTTAGCGGCCTGTAGGCATTATCACTCACCTCACGAACGTAAACGAGTCTCCCCATGAGGTTTTGGTTGCTGAGAGTGTTGACAGCTTGCTGGGCTTGCTCCCTCGTCGCATATTCCACAATCCTGTATCATGAGTTAGTGAATGTCAGGTTCAATTGGGGAAAAGGTTCAAATACCCGCATCCCTACATAAACCCACGGACAACCAGTCCCAACCCGTCAATCCACAACTTCCATTAAATAACCAAAGGAAAACCAGAAAGACCAGCCAGCATCTACATATTGGCGCCCACCTTCGACATTCCATTCGGAAGTAACAACACGTCGGCGAAGAGAACCTCCCCAGCTACAGATTCATTGTCAGTCTCCAAGAAGCTCAGTTGGGATAAATATCCAAACCCACCTTGTCTCATAAAATCCTTCAGGTGATGCCATTTGACATCATATGATAAGTTGCCGACATAGACACGACGGTCTTGCTGAGAAGAGTCACGAAGGCTCTGCATCATCTGCTCCTTCGCAGCAGAACGATCCTCAAAATTCCTACGCGGAGCAGAACCGACCCCACCGTAGTTGGATCCGGATACTCCCCCTGTGGTGCCTGCTGCCCCACTCATAGGCGAACGCGACCGCCGATCGGTTCTTCGGTATTCCTCACGGCTTCCCGAGCGACTCCTTCGAGGAGAATAGGAACGGCGACGACGAGGGCTTCGAGAGCGACGCCTTGGAGAACGAGACCGCTCGCGCTTTACCTTCATATTAGCAGACAATTCGTCCTTTGCGCGAGGACGGTACGAAGACACCATCATTGAGAAGGAAGGATTGACTGAAACGGGAGAAAGAGAAACATGAGAAATCGATATGGAACGAAAGAAACGCGAATTGAAAAGCCTTTGCTGCGCCTTGCGTTGAAATCTGCGGCTTTCCAAAGCTTGATGGTGACGAGTTCAGAGTAGAACTGGTAGGTGCAGATTGAGTGGGGTGGTGTCGTGTGTGTAGTGTGGCCTGATGCGTGAAGTACGAGAAACGCCGAGTCCTCCAAAGATCTTTTGGTGTACTTACTTGTTGAGGACGATACACGTCGGCTGTATCTGGTGAGGAGAGTAGTGAGCGTAAGTGTTAGATGTATGAAAATCTTTCAAGCTCGTAAAAAATCGAAAAATAAAAGCAAAGGTGAGGGGCCTGCTGCAAGTAATCACGTCGGGAGGGCTAGTTCGGAGGGGGAGACCAACCCATAGTGTTTTATACGATTGCCGAGTGGGTAGAGTAAATTCTTAAGAGCAGCAGAGCAGCAAATTCGCGGTACTGCAAGAAAGGCGGAAGAAGGGAACTGTGGGACAGGGGTTGTTGGATGCAGGACACAACCTGCGACTTGATCGAAAAAGGATCGGGGCGGCTGTTAGAGCGGCGGACAACCAGTCAGATTGATGGATGTGAGGTGGGAGGAGAAGGTAGGTCTTACGGTACGGTGTGAGGAGCAAGCAGCAGGAGCGGAGAGGCGGGGTCCGATGCTCTCTGGTGTTCTTGGTGCCCTTGATTGCCTTGAAGCCAGCCGTGTAATACCGAGCGAAATTCACTTATCGACCTTTAACAGCAAGCCCGCAACAGTAAGCTCAGCTCAGGCCGGTTTGGATGCTATGCTATGCACGTTCCGATGAGGATATCAACCCTACCGCGTGCATCTCACTAAGTCCCTGATGGTGGGTGTGTTCCCGTGGGTGTGTGTGTGTGTGCGTGTGTGGAAAGAGCAGCTCACTGACTTGTGCCAGGCAAAGCAATAGCAAAAGCCGCGAAAAGTTGTCCAGCGGGAGGAGCTTCAGTGGATCTTGTGCAACCACAGGGACACGACCAATCAGGCCGTTTTCGACGAGAGCCGGAATGTTGGGATCGAAAGCCGACCAACAACCAACCAGGTAGGGAAACGGAGAGACTTGAGGTGTGAATGAGAACAAGGCAAGGACAGTTAGATCCGTGGCGAGATGAAGCGTAGATGGGGATATGGGATAAACGTTGAAGGTCGGGCTGAAGCAAGCGAACAAGAACTTCGCCAGGAGAAAGGAAGGGCGGCACAAGGGAATCTCTAGATCGAGATAGCGCGCTAAAGCCAACACGAACTTGCCGCGTCGCACGCCCGCTCAGCTACAAGCACAACATAAACCACGAGAACGCTCACGAGAACGCTCGCCAGGCAACAGATCCCGCCGCCTACAAGGAAACCAGCCCAGTAGCCTGCAGGCCAGCCTACTGCGTAGACAGCGACCGAAAAAGGAGTTGCACGTCGACCACTTCCCTGCCACAGCTTGTTCCACACTCGCAGAGACTAGAAGCCGCATAGTAGTAATGCTGCCAGGGACTTGTCCCATCTCGGGCCAGGATCACGGGCCAAGCCGTGTACTGTATGTCTGTACTTGCGATATAGAAGGACGACGCTTGCGTCTGCAAACCCGTTCGAACTCAGCTACAGCAGACCCGCCAGTCTGGTTACAATGGGTCCGCAGTTGGATGAGTGGCCTGCCGCGAGGCCATCCCCGGCATAAGACCCATACAAGTAGTGTCAGAGAGCCCAGATTCTCCGCGTCGGCTTGCATGCAATTACTACGCTCGTGTCGGAATTTTTGATTGGATTGCACTGTTCAGTCTGCATGAATCGAACATGGGAGTTGGATAAATTCAGAGCCAATCCTTCCTACATCTCTTGTCACCGTGGGCGTCACAGCTTCCGTTGATTCCGCCCTAGAGCCCCAGGGTAAACGCACGGAGCGCTGCTCACCCATCAGGTTGATGACTTGCATTCCTGCTGCTCGACACATTTCTGATCGTCGATGCGGACAGAGTGGGGGCCAAAGGCAAAAAACGCCACTTCAATTATCTATCGCTGAATACCCGCGACCTCGCATATTGGCTGTGGGGCCGAGATCTGCATCCCATGCATATTGAGTGGTTGACTTTTCTGTGTCGTGATGGCTAAGGGTAAGGCGTTATAAGGTAATTGGTTAAAGCGTAGAGGGTCCAGATGAGGCTCTGCGCCAACACGAGGAATGATGGTCGCGCGTCTCAGCAGTCGGCCCATTCATTCCCGCCTCGCCAACCCGACAGACATAGCTTGCGTAGTAACCAGAAATATCCTAGCCCTTTCAACGACCATGGCCTTCACGACCAACCTACATGCTCTACGCCCGCGCTCGCTCCCCGTTGTACGACCTTTTCCTATATCCCGCAACCCACTCAGACGGCCATATCATTCCTATGAGCATGAGTCAGTCGTATCGCCCTTCAACTCCACGGAAGATGCCGTGCTCTCTGCCTCTCTACGGCATGTGCCAATGCATGGCTTTACAAATGCATCGCTCTCTCTAGGTGCCAGAGATGCTGGATATCTCGAGGCTACAGCCAATTTGTTTCCGAAGGGAGCATTCGATTTGGTGAACTATCATCTTGTGACGAAGAGGCTGGCGCTGAAAAAGCAATTGGACAATGAGGCTACGAAGAGTGCTCGGGAGCCTGCCGTATGGGCAACGGTCAGATTTCTGACCCTGGAGAGACTGATGGCCAATCGACTGGTCATCCATCGATGGCAGGAGGTAGTCATCAACCTCGTCTCATGCAGGTTGGAATCTGACGACTTGTCATAGGCCCTTGCAATCATGGCGCAGCCATCAAACATCTCCACTTCGATTGCAGAGCTGGCAAGGCTCTCCGACGAGATATGGTTCCTCGCAGGAGACACGAGCGTAGACAGCAGTTGGTATACCAAGCGAGCTGGCCTCTCCTTGATCTATTCAAGCACGGGTGAGTTATCTCAACTCCGATCGTCCGCTTTGGGCGATGCTGATGCCTAGAACTCTAGAGCTATTTATGACGCAAGATCAATCGACAGATTTTGCGGACACGCAAAAGTTCCTTGACCGGAGATTAGAAGACGTCCGCGTCGTGGGGGGCGGAATTTCAAATCTAGGAAGCTATCTGGATTACACGGCACACTCCTTCATCAATATTTTGAGATCGAAGGGCATGAGGATATGACCCATCGATCGACGGGTCTAGTGTATCATACATGTAATATACTTGCCATGATTTAATATCCATGAACTAGGCTACCTTTAACCGCTCATCGTTCTCGTTCTGCTCCATCTCCCTTGCCCCCTTTATCCGCGCAATCATCTGCCTGATATTCCCCAGAGCCGTCGTAGTCGTCTGAGTCTGCCAAATCACCTTCAATCCTTCTCCTCTCAATCCGGCTAGCACCTGCTTTGCCTCCTTGTGGATCCCTACTAGCACTCCCAGAGTTTCGTCGTCAAACTCTACGCCATTGTTTTGCATCTCTGTGAGCAGTTCGTTGATGCCTATGAGGTCGTGGTACTGTCTCCACTTCAAATCCAAAATCTCATTATAGAGTGCCGTCGAAGCGCCCAGGACGTAGGAAATTAAGCCGGAGGCCTTGATATGTTGGAATAGAGTGAGGCACATGGCAGGAGCACGAAATTCATGCTTCAGTAGCCGCATTGCCAGAAGCAATAAATGTGGATAATTAGGCCCCGCAATGGCTAAAATTGGGACACTCTGTGATGAATCTTGAGCCGCATCAAGCCCGCCCTCCTTAGGGTTCTCCTCTTTATCTTTTTTCGATGCCTTTTTGCCTTCTGCTTCTACCGTCTTAGGCAGACAGAACACTTCCTTTTCCAAGATGGCCCACAAGTCAAAGTCCGTTCCAGCCGTCCTGAGCTTTTTCTCGACTCTCGCAAGTTCCGCCAGGCGATGGTTTTCAACAGCTCTTTGCTTCTCCTGATGTTGCCTAAACTCCGTCAACCGGGCTTCGTCCATTGGTACATCAAGATCGTCGTCCTCTTCATTCTGTCTTCGCCGCTGGCCTAGGAGTAAACCATTAGCCCTCGCAGCGGCAGCTCGGAGAGCGGAAGGATACCGTGAAACGGCCTCGATCTTGCGGCGACGCGCCTCATTATCACTTTCAGCAGGATCAAAGCGTAATTCAGGCTCCGCAGTAGCCACTGCCGATGCTAGTATCCTTTGAAGATCATCATGACCCAGCGACTTGGCACTAGGGCGTCCTCTCCTAGCAACCGGAGCCCGACGCTCGCCCACATCCAAAATCTCTCCCTGCTCGGCTGAAGCGTTGCTACTCGCCATGATCTCTTGGAAGATTCGGTTGAAGGTCGCTCGCTCCGTATCCGTTATAGTCGAGCCTCCCTTTGAGTTTACCTGAATATCATTCTCATCTCCAAAGATACCCGAATCCCAGTCGTGCGTACTGTGGGGTCTTTGTAGGCTCCGCGACTCTGTAAATGCGCGGCTATGATTTTTCACAGCATGTCCCTCATTGCCCCTGAATCTGAAGATGGTCGTAGATACAGGACGCTGGCACAACGATTTTGTTTCATACAAAAATGATAGAATAGGCGCACTCTGCATTCGATTGCGAGAAATCAGCCTCATGGAAGGCATTGAAAGCTTTGAGCCCATCCCCGTTGCTCCGTTGAAAAGAGAAACTTGAGGTTAAAAATTCTGAATTTCGTCGCCGGAAGGTTCTTGGCGGTGATATATATTAACCACTAAACGCGGGGTCTCCTGACTTCGTGTCTTCGCGATGACCGAAGTCACGTCCATCATCAAGGTCCATCCGCTTGGCATACAAGATCTACACCCTCTTCGACACAAGCCAACATGTCGGACAGCGTAAAGACAGAGATGAATGAATACGAACTGCGGCGCCAGGCCAACATTGCCAAAAATCAAGCTCTTCTCAAGGAGCTCCAGATAAATTCCGCCAAACAAGGTCTAGGAGTCTTCCCAAAGCCCGCTGCCAGTGCGCATCCAAAAAACAAACCCAGCAGGAGCCACAAAAGGAAAGCCCCCACCAAGCAAGTTGTTGAGGAGAATGTCCCTAGGCGCACGAGCTCTCGATTGGCAGGCCTAACAGCCGATAGTGAAGTCGCGAAAAGGAAGGCAGAGGAGGAGTATGCATCAATTCAAGAAGCCGAGAAGGCGAAGCGCCAGCGGGTTTCTGGAGCTCTCGACTTAACGGATATCGTAGTAGCTGGGAAGCAGTGGGACAAGAGCGAGAATTTCTTAGTCGACGTTTCGCGAGGGAAAAGATTTGAACGAACGTTTACAGAGAAAGATGTGCAGGAAACGACAGATAAGGAACTGCGGGATCTGCGCGGGAAGATGAGTGGCTTGGGTCTGTATGAGGGATTCGAGCCGAATAGTAAGAGTCTACATCTCGAGGATTGATTTGGAAGACCTCTTACTGACTAGGGGACCATTATAGATATAAAGATCACATCAGAACGAGTTGTAAGTATCGAAAATTACCTCTCACCCCCTCCTCCAGACGGATATCTAACCTTTCCCTAGTACTCTATCGGATTTCATCCGATCCCAGATAAAGCCCTCGTCTTTGCTGGGGACAAGTTAGGAAATCTAGGGATCTTCGACGCTTCCCAGTCTACCCCTGAAGTGAAGCTCGAGGATGAAAACGAAGAAGAAGAGCCTGAACCAGCAGTTACGACCTTCAAGCTACACTCACGCACAATATCGGCCTTTCAATTCGATCCAACAGACAGTAACTTTCTCTACTCCGCATCTTACGACAGCAGCGTCCGTAAGCTTGACCTGGCAAAAGGAATCGCCGTTGAAGTTTTTGCTCCACCTGGAAACGACGACGAACCACTCTCAGGCGTTGAGCTTGCCAGTACAGATCCGCACACACTTTATTTCTCAACTCTCGATGGGCGATTTGGCCGGTACGACATGCGTGACTCCAAGAGCTTAGAAATCTACCACCTATCGGAAAAGAAGATTGGCGGTTTCTCGCTGCATCCACAGCTACCGCATTTAGTTGCTACAGCATCACTGGACCGTACTCTTGGGATTTGGGATTTACGAAAAGTAACAGGAAAGGGGGACGCACGCGCGCCTGCATTGCTAGGTAAGCATGAGAGCAGGTTATCTGTAAGCTGTGCCTTGTGGAATGAGCATGGAGGTCTGGCTACGACGAGCTATGACAACACCATCAAAATCTACAACTTCTCCAACGCAGGAAGCTGGGCAGCCGGACAAGAGATAGGGGAGCAAAGCATGGAGCCGGCTGTGGAGGTTCCACACAACAACCAGACGGGCAGATGGGTAACAATGTCAGTACCAAATCAAACCCTTTTTTCCCGTCACGCTAAGAAGATGGGTGAATATAGCCCTACCCTTACTGACTAAAATTCCTATGCTCTAGTTTACGAGCACAATGGCAGCAATCCCCTCTAAACGGCGTAGACAAGTTATGCGTCGGAAACATGAACCGTTTTGTGGATATCTACACGGCTAAGGGGGAGCAACTGGCCCAACTAGGAGGCGAGGGCATCACCGCAGTGCCCGCAGCCGCGCAATTCCATCCAACCCAGGACTGGGTCGCAGGAGGCACCGCGAGTGGAAAGCTGTGTCTCTGGATGTAGAGGAGCTTGTCTCGAATGTCAGCCTCGCTATTAGTGGCAAACATAGAATACTATTACTTTTAGTCCTTAATTTTGTTTCATTTAGCCGTGTAGTAGGGTTTTGAAATGAAATCTTTGGGGGGGCGTAAGCATTAAAACTCTGGTCTTATGTCTATGCATTCCCTTTACAGAATTTCGCGTGATTTTATTCATTGCATTAAATACCAAGTGGCCGACGGGGATAGCTTCGGGTATCACTTCACTGGGTTTTATAGGCAAGTCGAAGAAACAAGCGTCTGCCCATACCCCTGAGACAACCTTGTGTGCTATCACGTACCTCTAGTCTTGTAAACACCGATAGTAATTCAACACATATTTTATTCTCCAACGACTTTCATGGAGCCTACCAATCCCGTATCCACGAAAAAATTAAGCACGATTGACTGAGGAAAGATTGAGGTAACTCTCATAGATTACCATAGCAAGGTTTATGATGATTAACGCTTTTAATTAACGAGTATCTACCGTAGTACAATCGTCTATACTACAAGAAAGCTGTATTTTCAACAAACGCCTTTCCCTGTCTTGATCTATGCGCCAATCAACTTAACTATTCGAGTATGTATAATGCTTTGAGGAAGAACATTAGAGACGTGAAGCAGCATGAGTCATTTATCGGACGCCCAAGACCC
Organism: Sabuloglossum arenarium; assembly: GCA_022345705.2. Classification (NCBI taxonomy): domain Eukaryota; kingdom Fungi; phylum Ascomycota; class Geoglossomycetes; order Geoglossales; family Geoglossaceae; genus Sabuloglossum; species Sabuloglossum arenarium. The sequence goes on along the minus strand of JAJDMY020000626.1, from coordinate 63,293 downwards.
GTTCCTGACTTCCAGGAAGCTACAAGCAAAGATTAAAGGAGAGCCAGGAAATGACAAGACTGAGATTCCACTCTAGTATACTGCTTGGATATAGTAAGAAACCGAAAATGTGACGAGGATATTATGCCATCTCCAAATCCGATTCCCCAGGAGGAGTTGACATAGACATTGGCGCCCCTTGGGAATCTGATGCCGACGATGACAAGTCTCTGGTACGCGGCGATTCGTCCGTAGACGAAATGGACATAGGGACTCCTGCCCCAGGTAAGTCGTCATTTGAATCATTATCGATCTCTATAACGTCATCCGCCGGAACCAGTGTACCCGCCCGCTGATGTGGCGTATCAAACCCTGTCCGCAGAACTGTCATTAGCTCTCTCTTGACCGGATACATTTTTCTCCGTAGGAATGATAGGAGTGAATACCTAAAAGTCTTATCTTCTTCGTAGCTCCACTCTCTTCCTCGCCCTCACTCTTTCTCTTTTGAAAATACCCTTGAGACTGGGCGGTTTTCAAGTCCTCGTGTTTCCTCTTAAGTGTATTTGAGGTGGCAGATTCGGGGACATGTCCCTGACCATCGATAGCCAGATCATCAAAGGATTCATACTCTGAATCTGAATCGGAGTTTGACGAGCTAGACTGGTGCGAAAGCCCATTGTGAGCTGTATTCTGCTGAAATACCCCTGTCTCGATCACTGTCCTCTGGGCTCTGTAATTTGGTGCATCATCGTCGTTGGACATCCATGCCTCTCTAACACACATTCCAAGGGCAAGAGCAACTGTGCGCGCGACACTGTTGCCGACAATTTTCCATTGGGCAGATGCGACCCCAATCAGAACCTCATGGTCTGGGAAGCTTTGTGCTCTGCGTGCCTCCATGACCGTTAGCAGTCGGTGCTGCTTCCAATGTAAGACAGCGCCCGTAAACGCACAAGCCGGCTGCGCCGACGTCGTTATGGTGGGCATCAACGCGTTAGGATCAACGCGTTGCCAGGACCTCGCAATCGGGTTCCGCCTGTGACCGCTCTTTCCCCATGTGTAGTTGTCCACGATTTGTTTCGGCATCCGACCACTATTTGCAGCCCTTACGAAGCTCTGCTGCTTGGGATTCACGGGAATGTAATTGATCAGTATCCGCTTTGCATTACTCTTTGTGCAACTTTGTCGGTGATCAGGGTACTTGACACAAGTATGAGATCGCGCCTGACCGATCAATGGGAGGTCACTGGTTGCTTCAGAAGCAGTGACATATTGAAACGGTGTTATTTCGAACCGACGTCTTCCGTATTTTTCCCCGTTCGCGCCAATACCGATCCCCCGGTCTCCTTTCCCTTCAGGATGGGAGTGAGATAGGGCTGGATGGGGAGGTAGTTTAAATCCAGGTGCAGCAATCGAAACGAACAACCTGGAACGACTCTGTGGGCTTCCGAAGCTCCACGCATCTAGGTTGAACTGCTGCACTTGGTAGCCGATGCCCACCAACGTACACAGAAGTTGGGAGAACACATTCCGCCCGGAGTTCTTGCTGGCCATTCCTGCCACGTTCTCCAGGAGAGCGTACTTTGGACGGTAGAAATCAATGAAGGCGGCCACCGATGCCACAAGGGACGAATTTCGCAAACCCTTCTCTTCTTCTTTGCGGCTGTTTGCATTCGAAAATCCTTGACATGGACTGCCAGCAGAAATGAAGTCCACCTCACCCGGCTCAGGGACATACGAAGAGAAGTTCCCTTTTAATCCGTTACGGAGCATGTCATTGACGGAACCGAAGTAAAGACTTGTCTCGTTAGGGTTCTTCAAGTTCGCCCGGTAGGTGTGAATTTGCTCTTTGCCAATATCAACGGCCCACTTATTGTGTACTGCGCCGCCTTCCTCGAGCCCACGACCGAAGTTCCCGCCGCCACAGAAAAGGTCCATCCCATTCATCACAGGCCGACTCGGAGTTTCATCGGGATCAAAGCCCTGGTTCATGGTCGGAAAGGGCCTTGACAGAGGCTTCAGGTCACAGAAGGATCCATTAGCTACTTCACGGCAGGTAATGAAGTATGCATCTGCTGTCCCATCTCTGCTGTATGGAGCAGGAATCCTCCGGTTCAGCTTCTCTTCTTCTGTGTAGAACCGAACGTGGCATTTTCGATCGATGTCTTCCGGTCGAATTGAATAGATATCTTCGCTATATACTAGTTCGTTTGGTCTCGAGTTCTCCTCCGGCCTGTAGTCTCTGCTTCTCCTCGGCAATCGTCGTACTTGCACTTCATTTTCCTCTGCAAATTCCACCAGCTGTACTGGTTCGAGGACGTCACCTTCGAGAATAAGGACTGTATCTCCCACACTATACTTCTCTCTGATTGTGTCTATAGGGGAGATGGGGGTTGAGAAGTGATTGCATGTAAAGTCCGACTGTTTGAGAGTAACAAAAGAGGCGTCGGCAGTGTTGTACTTCTGCCGAACAAAGTATTCTGCGCTTGATTCGCCAGGTTTGGAAAAGAAAGCCACCGAGACCTTACACAAGACGTCATCAACGTCGAGTATGCTGTCACCACAGTTGCAATTATCCGAGAAGAATAGCTCATTCGGGATCGGATAGTACATTGTGGAGCAAGAGGTATCCGACGGTTCGTAAAGCCAAATGACCTTTAAGAAACGATGGCCTTTTTTGGTGACGTGGACCCCCTGGACGTAGGCATACCATAGGTCCGACTCCCCTTTCCACACAGACCGGGAATCTTTCTTCACTGCAACAACTTCGCCTTTGTTGATCGTCCTTGGCTTCTGGGCGAGTAACCTTCCGTATTCATCATGCTTTAGACGCGTTAGTTTAATGAGTACGGGACCAACGAATTTTTTTCTGGCGGCTTCTGCCTCGGCTTCGATTCGGTCCTGCTCCTCTTGTTCGTCGCCCTCTTTGATCTTTCGTTCGTCAAAAAACTCGTTCAGCATCTGGAATCCACCAATGTGGCGTGCTCTCGTATTCGCTCGAGAAGACTGACGCGTGGATCCGTCGTCCGAACCCACGACATTTGCTGGACAGTCCTCAACTGTGAGGTCAAGATTCATTTCTCGTTTGCGTCGTGAAGCCAGGACTTTAGAACTCTGATCAATAACATTGAAGTACCCGCCGAATGGTAACCGTTTGAAGCACTCGTAGACATAGGGAGTGACTACCGTATTTTCAATCTTGAAAGGGTGTTCTTTAACGGCTGTCAGTCTCTTCGGGTCGACTTCAGACCAGATAGGCTGCCTGTGAAGTCCGTTCTCAACGCCGCTAGCTTCCTTCCAGAGAAACTCGAAGTTGGCGGCCACCACACTCCTAAAGTCGGTGTGTTTGTAACTAGAAATCCATCGTTGAAACCCCGAGTCATTACCGTGTAGCTCAGACACCCAGTTGTAGAACTCTTGCCGGAAGTGGTGTAGCGATACCTTCTCAATGGTGTTGAGGAAGTCAACAAAATGCTTCGCGAAATCGGCGAGCCACAGAAACTGTTCATGATATTCCCGATACTCGGGTGAAGGTTCCTTAAGCTGATACCAAACCTCCCTTCCTTTGCACTGGAATGATTGAATCCAGATCTGATCCCCGACAGTATGTAGGCTAGTGTCTAGATAGTTGCCGATAGACAAGATTTCGAATGGCACTTTCTCGACGTACCTTCGGCTGTTCTTGTCTGCTAGGATCCCATCGAAATAATATTCGTTGTTGGCGGACCTAGCGCAGAGGAAATGGAGCGGCGCCAATTCCCCGGACTGTGTATTCTTGCTCTCAGGGCGGTAAATACTGAAGCTGTGAAGTTCGATCTGATTAAACTCGCCGTCATTCGGCTTCTTTCCGCGTCCGCTATTGGGAACTTCTTCGGTGCCGTGCGCTTGCTCTTCCCCTTGCTCATCCTGCGGATAAGAAGTTAGTGATGTAATTAGTTGGTGGTGAATAGGGCTAAATACAAAGAAGCTCTTGAGAGCAGTCCTCTCCTTAGAGACCTCAAGCGGCGGAACATATCCGTCATAAGATGACTTTGGGAACACAAACTCCGGGATTTCTACTCCAGCCATCTTCAGCTTCATCTGCGATCGGGATGGCAGTTCTGCCGTCTCCATTGCTTCATCGATCTCGGCGCTCCACTCCATTGGATCCTCGTTCTCATCTTCCTCAGTCTCCAATCTCACTGCATTGCCCATTTGCTGTCTATTGTCCCTTGGAACATCAAAGCCAGGAGGCGTCGGACATATGGGGCAGCCATCAGTGATAGCTGCAGGAACAGAATTGTTAGCATCAGAAGCACCTCGCGAATCTATAGGTACTTAGGAGCGTTTGTTGTCATGTATCGCAATGCGTGCCGGTTACAGAACAAGAAGTGACTTACCAGTTCTCTCCTTCGAATTCATATTCGAAACAGACACAGCGCGTACTATGGGTTTAACGACCCTGGTATCACTGGTGCTGCTAGGAATATCGTAAGTTGGGTTTGAGTAGAATATCTCGTTAAGGTATCTGAAAAGCTAGCCCAGGCCTCAATTGACAATTAGAAGGAGTAGAGGATTGTAAAATTTGCTACAAAATCAAAGAGAGTGGAATTGAAGAGGAAGGAGAATCGAATAGAGAGAACAAAGCTTCGTGAATATGAAAGAGTGAATCCTGCTCTAGAGAAGGTGGATTTCTTTGTCGCGTATCGTAAATGTGGTGGTTGGGCAACGCTAGGCTTTCCAGCCACTTAAATTGCTTTTTCGGGCATTGTCCTGTAACTCGCGGTATATCAAAACCCTACGGAGTAGAAAGTGGGAGAATTGATAAGCTTGAAGAACAATGAACGGTGGTATGAAAAATAAAGAGAGGAGGAGAGGAGGAAAGACAGTGAGAGGAAATTATATGTAATCGGTCACTGAATAACTAGCCATGTGCAGGTGACAGTAACAACAATAACTTTTTAAAAGCATCCAATAGGCAACGCAATGGTACAATGACTTCGCGATTTCCGATTCACGGGCCAGACATTTATACTGATGTTCAACTAAACCACGATGAATTCGAAGCAATGCGATCGACAAAAAGTAGCAATCCGTAGTTTAACAATGCTTGGTAACACTGTGGTAACTAAGGGGACCAGGTACATGGCAGCGGCTAAGTATACTTGAAGGCCGCCTTCATCCATCGCAAATAACAGTGGAAGAGCGAAGGCAAGGCAAGTCGAGATATAGTAACCTAGTTAGGTCAACAATGTTGGCGTTTATATAGCGGGTTTTCTACTGAACTAGAAAGATATATCTTTCATTCTTGGTATAGAGAGTAAAGCGACATTATGTAATTGTACACGATAAACGTTGTTTCGTTTCTTATGATCTATAGCCTCCAGTAGTGATTGCACCGGATACTCCGAGATCACAAATCTACTTGTTCAGGCCTAGAGCACCCTTGACCTTGTCACCACTGGGGAGATAATTAGCATCTGGACCTAATATGGCATGGAATGTGGAAATACCTACACGGACTGGGCAGTTCCGCCATGGCCTTCGCGGTCGCTTGTACGCTCTGTCTTGTCGAAAACTTGCTGTCCAGTAGACTTAGATTCATCGCTCTGCGCACCACTGGATTCGCTGTCAGAATAGAAGTTCCTTTCAGCCATTCAAATCTATTAACATACCGAGCAGCACGGTCAGTGGTATCAGTGAAAGTCTCTTTCACCTTCTGCTGGGTGGACTTGGTGGAATCAGGAGTGATCTCCTCCTTGGCCTCTGTAGGGTGTTTAGCAATTAGACTTTATAGAGGGGGGTTAAGAGATACGAACTGGTGCTGAAATCTTTGCGTCCTGCGTCAGACATAATTGCGTAGGTATTTGAAAAATGAGCTTGTGTGATTGTATGAGATTGACTTTCTTAATTGAGGTGATATTGGTGTAGAAAGAAAGACGAGTTTGAGAAGGGAAGTAGCCGGTTTATTATATATTCATAGCTCGCAATGAGGTTCAGTTGACGTCAAGGGGTAGCACTTGAAATATGATCCTACATTCCTGTTCCTGTCCTGTTACAACAGCATGACGCAGGTCCCCTTGCGCCGTGCGGTCACTCCAATGTATTCACGAGATATAATGACGAAATAAAGGTAGAAGTCGGTCCGAATTCATCCAGTGTACAGCTAAAAGCAAGTTTCACTGTAGGCAGAATCCCTTTCGTGTGCTTTCGATGCCATGATGTCATTGTTTGATGGACTTGTGCATACCTGCGAGTACTTCGTGCAAGAATATTCACCACCAAATTTGGAGCATCCTCGTTAACACTTGTGGCTTCTCTGAATTGCTCGGATGGAACTGGCTGGAGGGAAGCCTCTGATTTCGAAATTTCCATTTCCCGTCACTCTACTTCCGTGAGCTTTCGACATATTTGAAGTGTGGTCTAAATGTCACGTGTGGTCTCTGTATTGTCCTCGCGTCAGCTTGTTGTTGGCTGGCGGTTCAGCAAGCCACCACCCCCACCTTTGTACCATACATGATGCTCTTGATACCTCCATTGATTAACCTACTACGGTAAGTCACCATTTTCTCCCGCTATTACCGGTTACTGATTTAGTTAGTCTTTTAGACCCACCGTACACACTTGCTTATAGACTCAGCTTCACCGACGGGTGGCTGCGTCGACTCTGGTTTGGGTTACATGAATTCAGAGTCAGGCACTAGGGACTGGGACTTCGAGCCTGTAATCAGCCTGCTACATTCCTTGTCTTCAGGGACGTCATCTACCTCTGAGCCGTTGGTCTCATCGATAGCGTCTGCGGATCGGCTGGGGGAAGGTTCACCGAGACTTGGGGATTTTGGCCGCTTGTGGGAGTTCCTCGGACAGCCAAAGGATAGGCCGCCCCCGAAAGTAGATATTCATATCGATATCCACGATCCATTAGATCTCGTCGACAGTTCGAAGTGTTTGCCAGCGTTGAAGGGAGTTAGGTGGCGAGATGAGGTGGAAGGAGCTGAACTCGAAGACGACGCCCAAGATGCCACTCCCGATCTCCCATTAGCGAAGGCGAAGAGAAAGAAAGGCCATCGGGCAACAAGAAAGACAACGGGGCGGAAATTGAACATCCAAGAGAAACCTAATGGCTTAGCTCATCCAATTACGGTCAGCGATGTTGAGTCAGATTCAGAACTCCAGAGATTACGAGAACATCCACAGGTCGGGTCCACGCAACTCAATTTGTATCACATTCGCCGCAATGGTTTTGACGATGTTTCATTATTTAATTTGTATGACTCGTCAACAAGGCCGTCGTCTACATCACCAGCTATTCATTCTCCTATACCGGTGAAGACGTCAAGGATTTCTTCTACACAAGTCACTCAGGCCTTTGATCTCTCACCGTCAGAGAAGAAGGCAAGATTGATACTCAAGCTTTACGAAACATTTGAGGCGGACCGGGGTTTTTTGATATCCCTATTTACACAAACTATTGGCATTTCACCGACCGGCATCCATGTTTTTGTTGATTTCTCAAACGTGACTGCTCCTCCTTCCTCTTCTTTCCTGCCTCTGTCTCACAAGACGCCTAACTTGATACATAGATTTTGATAGGGTTTTGTGATTGTGTGAAGAAATCGCGTGGCATTAGCGTCTCTTCATACATCCGACGCCCGTCATTCTCGTTTCACTCACTCACTCTCATTATGGAGAGGGGTCGTCCAATAGCGAAGAAAGTTCTTGTTGGCTCGAAACCCCTTCTACCGGAAATCTCAGAAGCCGAACAGTGCGGTTACGAAACAAACATACTTGACCGAGTATTAAAGGTCCCGACCCCACGGAAAACGAAACAAGGAAGAAACGGATATGGAACATCGGGTCAGTCCAGCGGATCCGAAACGAACGCTCAGCCACCCGAACGGAAGATGGAGCAAGCCGTGGATGAAATTCTGCACCTGAAAATAATGGAGTCGCTTCTCGACTGGAATGAACCGGCGACGATTGTTTTAGCAACTGGTGATGCTGCTGAAGCCGAATACTCAGGTGGCTTCATGAGGATGGTCGAGCGGGCTCTTGAAAGAGGTTGGCGAATTGAGCTGGTCAGTTTTAGGGACAGCATCAGCAATGCCTATAAGAACAAGAGCTTTAGGGACAGATGGAGGGAGCAGTTCGAGATCATCGAACTGGATGAATTTAGGGAAGAGCTCTTAATTTCTTCATGATCAATGGAGTGGCAATACACGGCAGGGATCTTATAGGTCTGTTTGTCAGGAAATGGTTCTGCCATGATAGCACCTTATTATTTTTACACGACGGTTTGATATCTGGTGGAATACGTGCGATCTTGCTTTGCAAAATTGCAATCGCATGTAGAGTTGTATTTATTGCTTGTGACAGAATTTCAAGCAATACTTTTCCTTTCTTTGTGATGAAAATTCAGCTCAACAGACCTATCACCAAGGAAATGAATTCCAGGGATGGAGATCTGAAGCATCCGAAGACTCCGGAAAAAGACGAGGCCCGGTCTAGCTGTGAAGAATTGCAAGAGTTTGCTATCTTTATTGGTGTAGTTATGCCCCAGCGAGAGTGGAACGATTGTGGAAGAACACGGTCTATTGGACGTCTCAAACACTCTATAGCTTCATTTAGAACTTCATAGCATTCCAAAAGCGGTCCGATATTCGGCCTTCAATCTCGGAAAGAAATTGCATTCTCTCTGGCCATTTTCATTTCCAACTCATCTTCGGCAAACGCGCCAGACTTTTTTGGTGAGGCTTTATCGAGTCGAAAGGCACCATTCTTGCCAGAAGTATACGGGAAGTCAGTGGCATGGATAATGTGATTGACCGGAAAGCCCAGCTCACGGATTGTCTTTGAGTCGTTTTTTGCCGTGATGACAGGGCCGAGAAGCTCGCAACGATCGACCAGATACCGGAACGCGCCGCCGTTGTGCGAAAAAGAGAAAGCGGATTTTGGGGAAGCGAGTTAGTACGCCAGAGGTTATGACGTTTAGAATGGAGCTAGCAGTATCGAAAGGATTCCAATAAGACTGTGATCTTCAGTCAGGATGGCGAGCCGACTGTGGAAGAAGGAGAGCATACAATGCGGATATTGCAGGCCATCAGGCATGATAGTGTCTGAAGGGTGAACGAACACAGTGACCTCCAATTTATCCAAAACTGCCCAAATAGGGTCAAATGCTTGGTCATCAAGATATTTGCCTCCATGAGCCGTGGCTACGGCGTATCCGTCTGGTCGAAGATCCTACTGGAAGCCCTCTCTATAAACCCCACGGTTTCTGCAACATGAGGGAGTGGTAACATCACAAACGAACCCTTATTTCCGATCAGAACACCAGACAACCAATTAAGCGGAAATAAATGCTTCACATACCAAATCGAAGTGGATTGGACTTCACTATCTCTAACTAGACCTGCATCGACTTCTGGCACAGCTCTATGAATTTCTCGGCGGGCCATTTGGTACGCCACTCCTTTCGAATACTTGGAGATAGAATGGCAGTTTGTATTCCCACACAGTCCATAAACTTGTAATGGTCCTCTTTCTTTTGAGGGAAAATATATTGGATGGACGTTGGGCTGGATAGCGTTTATGAAGCCCGCCAGGAGTGGACTTGAATTCACCGGATACCGATAGTTGGTGGGATAGTGCTTTTTAGCCTACGGGCGGTTACTTGTGGTACTCCTTACAAGGGAAAAAAAAAGCCTACTTCAGTGCCGAATGACATGTATTTTCTCGCTCGAATTTAGCATGCATGTGGGTCCATTCATTTTCTATCAAGTGCGTTAAGTTCCCAGTCAACCACTCCCAATGCAGAGTCTGTTGGACCCTCTTATGTTAAGCTCTTAGGACTGTACATCTCGTTTTTGCTTTAAAGAGGTTTAAGTTGCTGCATGATCCACTCATATACTGCCCACTACGATCGTCAACACCGCCTCGTCATTGACAGGATTTGCGATTTTGGGGACACACTTGTACCGCGTTGACGATGAACGCCCGAGCACTGCAGACACCTAGACCTCTGAAGAACACACCGAAACCTTCAGTTCGGTAGATCTGTCGAGCGGTCTCAATCGCACCTGTCCTTTTACTGCTGTCAGGCCCTCTATGCCGCGTGTTGTCCACTAGCAACGGATTTCGATCGTCGTCGGTCAGGCAAACTGGCAGGTTGCAGAAATCTTGTGTTTGGACTCTTGTTTTTATAACATCTTGGGAGGTGTAATATTAGTCAAGTAGGATTCGAATGAGTTAACAAGCCAGCGCAGATTCACCTAGGGGAAATATAGACGCCCAGGTGACTACACCCGCGAGACCACCGCACAGAAGAGTCTTCGCGGCTGCACTAGCCTCGGTGTCTTTTTTAGATGTTATACATTGTTTGCACAATTCATACGACCAAAAGCTGCGAAGAGCACTTATGGTAAGCCGCGATCCCTACTAGGTAAGCTTCTAGGCGTACTTGTACATACTAAAAGCCGTAGCCTATCGAATCTCGCAGTGCCGTGACTGTGCCACCAGAGAACAGGCCTCGAATGCCATTCGTTCGTATGATGTCCTTAGTGATTGACCACGAAGTTTGGTCATTAGTCGACACTTGAGCTCTGCATTTTATAAGCTCAGTTGGTGTTGAGACAACGCATGTAGCCAGACCACCTATGGCACCTGCAGACCAGACCTTCCACAAATTGGAGGGAATGTGAGGATCACTATGCAGGAGTTTGAGGGTATGGTTGTACGAGACGAATAAGAGCGCGTTGAGGGCACCATATCCAAGGATTGGAGCTGTTGCACCTGGGGATACGGAAACGAGGAAATCATGAGCAATCGAGTTCCTGCCATATTCCTTTCATTGGGCAAGTACCTTTAATGAGACTGCCAAGACTGTCGAACTGGCTGGAGAGGCTGGCGGGGTTGCTGATAGATATGGGAGTTCCTGCCTGTAGCCTGACTTTGATGAGGTCAAAAGGACTCCCTACAATGATTCCTGCTGCTCCGCTGACATATCCAGCCCAAAAGTCGGACATGACTTTTGGGACACCAGCTCCGCCCAAAAGGCGGTGATTGAACCGATAACTAGGCAACAAAATAAAGCTAATTCGTGTAAACTGATACCTGAACTTCTCATATATATTAAATGTAGTTGTTATAAAATTTATTGCAGAGTGCTTTTCTGCACGTGATCACGCGTCGCTTACAAAACGCAACGCGAAAACCAACTTCTTGGAACGTGTGAACTGCATCAAAGTGCCGTACATCGGCAACGTCAAGTCATCCCCTTGGTTTCCAGGACGAATGCAAGTACCCACATTGAGATGAGAGAGCATGTTGAACTGATGGGCTGGCAGGAATCCCCCCAAGGGCCCAACGACCGGTAGCGACAAAGAAAATACTCCAGCAGCTCAGAAAACCTATCGTTCTTATGGAGGGAGTTCCGATTCACTCGACAGGCTGATTAAGCCTTTTAAATGTCCCGGCTCAGCAGCTCCCACCCGAGTATCTGCAAAGCCAGCGAGAAAGAGACGCAAGGTTAGCTATGCCAACGCAGACGGCAGTATTGAAGAGGTTGATAAGCCGTGGACGAATGAGGACCGTCTCTCTCTTGCAAACCGGGATGTAAATAAGTATCCAGTATTCAAGCCCAAGGACAAGGATGCGGCCTTCAAGCGGCGATTTTCGGTTCCTCTTATCAACAAAGATGCTGGAGGATACAACTCGGGAAGGGTAGCGCCGGCGTTGGGTATGCGGAAAGCCTGTAACTTTATCGCGAAGCCTCTGCATGATCCGAGTGGTGAATTTTCAATCGTGCTGTATGACCCAACCATTGACGACAGACCTGAAGATGAGGAAGAGAAAAAAATCAGGGAAGGCGAAGAGAAACCGAAGCTTGACGTCCCCCTAATGCATAAGAGCCTGGCAGACATTCTTGGATTGAAAAAGCAGGTCGACGACCATCCAAAGGTTCCTGTAGTGATTGATCCGAGACTAGCGAAGGTCCTGAGGCCTCATCAAGTAGAAGGTGTCAAGGTGAGAATTTGGTTTCTCAATTTTCCAACATCAGATATTGAAGGTTAGCCATAGTTCCTCTATCGCTGCACCACCGGAATGATCCAGAAGAATGCAAATGGGTGCATAATGGCCGATGAGATGGGTCTAGGAAAGACGGTCAGTATCTCAACATCTTCTCCAGGTATCTTAGGCTTACCGGTCGAAGTTGCAATGCATCACGTTGATGTGGACACTGCTCAAGCAGTCACCCGAACCTGGGAAATCAACCATTCAGAAATGTGTCATTGCTTGTCCGTCTAGTCTTGTGAGGAATTGGGCAAATGAGCTAGGTAAGAGCAAGATCAGAGTCAATGATGCCTCAGGCTAATGACTCGAAAGTAAAATGGCTAGGGAAGGATGCCGTACATCCCTTTGCTGTGGACGGGAAAGCCTCGAAATCGGAGCTTACCTCGCAACTGCGGCAGTGGGCCATTTCCAGTGGCCGCGCCGTTGTCAGGCCGGTTCTAATCGTTTCATATGAAACTCTCCGCCTCAACGTGGATGAACTCAAGAACACCCCTATTGGTTTGTTGCTTTGCGATGAGGGCCACCGACTCAAGAACAGGGAAAGCCAAACCTTTACGGCGCTCGATAGTCTGAACGTCGATCGGCGGGTTATTTTGTCTGGAACACCTATCCAAAATGATTTATCTGAATATTTTTCCCTTCTTAACTTTGCTAATCCCAACCTATTGGGTACCCACAACGACTTCCGCAAGAAATACGAATTGCCAATCCTCCGCGGACGTGACGCAGCAGGTTCTGACGCCGACCGTCAGAAAGGCGACGAGTGCCTCGCAGAACTCCTAACATTGGTGAACAAATTCATCATCCGACGTACTAATGATATCTTATCTAAGTACCTGCCCGTCAAATACGAGCATGTCGTCTTCTGTAATCCGGCTCCGTTCCAGATGGACCTCTACAACTACTTCATACAGAGCCCAGACATCAAGAGCCTTCTTAGGGGCAAGGGAAGCCAGCCACTTAAGGCCATCGGAATGCTGAAGAAACTGTGTAATCACCCAGACTTGTTAGACCTTCCTGATGATCTGCCCGGTTGCGAAGAGTTCTTTCCCAACGACTACGTGCCGAAAGATACCCGCGGCAGAGATCGAGAAGCTAAGACATGGTACTCTGGGAAGATGGTAGTCCTCGATCGGTTTGTTCCACCAGACGTTGAACGACTGGGAGTTTTTAACTGACATCCTCTAGGATGCTTGCTCGTATCCGTCAGGATACTAATGACAAGATTGTGCTCATCAGCAATTACACTCAAACTTTAGATATCTTCGACAAACTATGTCGTTCCCGAGGTTATGGATGTCTTCGTCTTGACGGGTCAATGAACGTAAACAAGCGACAGAAGCTGGTCGATAAGTTCAACGATCCTGAGGGTGAGGAATTTGTATTCCTCTTGAGTAGTAAAGCTGGTGGCTGCGGTCTCAATCTCATTGGTGCTAATCGTTTGGTTCTATTCGATCCTGGTATGTTAATCAATCTCAGCTAATGTGTCCTCAATGGTTAATTCCAGTAGATTGGAACCCGGCGGCAGATCAGCAGGCCCTTGCCCGTGTTTGGCGTGATGGTCAAAAGAAGGATTGTGAGCCCTCATCCAAAATACATAACGGACTCTTCCACCCTTGCTGACCTTATAGGCTTTGTGTACCGCTTCATTGCAACCGGGACCATAGAAGAGAAAATCTTCCAACGCCAGTCTCACAAGCAATCGCTGTCCTCATGCGTCGTCGATTCTGCTGAAGATGTCGAGCGCCACTTCACTCTCGATAGTCTTCGTGAACTCTTCCAGTTCAAATCGAACACCACCTCAGACACGCACGATACGTTCAAGTGTAAGCGCTGCAAACCTGACGGCAAACAGTACATCAAGGCACTGGCAATGTTGTATGGTGATACCAGCACGTGGAATCATTTTGTGAACGAAGGGTTGATGCCCATTCAGGATTTGCTGCTGAGGCAGGAGTGCGGTTTGGAGCAAGTTAGCGCCGTGTTTCAGTATATTTCTCATGTAAGTCATCTGTAGTCCTATGGTTGATCTGAGTTGCTGACTTGATTCCGCTCTAGTGAGTTTGGACTGTAGGTCGTCTCTTCGTGTAGAAGCGGGTTTTGCTCCGCAATCCTTTTTGCCAAAATTAGATAGGAGTTTACTTGCTGGTAAGGACACTGCATTGCGAAGAAATCCAATGGCTATTTTGGTTGTTCCTCATGTGATAAAATACAAGTGTAATACATGAGCGGAAACTGAAGAGTGGAAAATATAAACTACATGAACAAGGTAACCCCATCCATTAAAACCCGCCCACGGCTTATCTGGGAAGTCGAGCTCTATGCTTCAACGAATTTCTTGACATCTAAGGCATATTAGTCTCCATACAGTTCCTTGTTATTTTTAGCAAGGGACTTACTCGACAACCATGAAAGGTACTCTTTCTGCTCCTTGTAGTCAATGTAGTCTGGGATGAACAGAGCAAGAGCAGTATTCACACCTCTCTCATCCAAATATCTCTCAAGCAAAACCTGGAGGTCCTCGTCGAGATTTCCGAAAGGTGGTCCGGTGTACATACCCCTTCGTTGCCAATCTTTCTCGGCAGATTTTGCGTCCGCCATTTCGGGTGATGAGTAGTAGTAGACGTTGTCAATGACAATCATGCCATCCTGAGCCACGGTCTCAATCTGCAGTGCACCACCGCCAGCCTTCTGAATCGTGACGTTCACTCTGGCAGGAAAACTTGGTTCTTGGTGTTCATCCTGACCGATATCGTCTTCATCGTTTGCGAGCTCTGGGCGATCTGCTGATGCGACTTTGTCTTCGGGGGCTACGTTAATATTGCCCCCACGCGTTTGGCCGGCGTTGATGGTACCTTTGGATTGTGCACCACCAGATTGACCATCCTCGACAGAAGAATCTCTTTCGTCGTAGAGTGCAGGGTCGTCATAACGGTCATTTTCGGGATCTAGTGTGTTCAAATCGGCGATGGAGAAGACAACTTTGATGCTGGGAGTTTATTAGAGATGAACGGGAAACTGCAGAAGGTGGGAAGTAAGCCCTACGTTTCGTCGCCGAATTTGCGGGTGAGCTCGACTTCCTCCTGGCCAGGGATGTCTTTAATCTGGAAAACAGGGGGTTAGCAAACGCTCGAATGCAATGAACCGGAGATCCTGCCTTGAAGGTGCTGTTCTCGAGATAGTCCTTGACACTGACGGGTAGCTCATCAGGATCTCTCATCTCTCTCTCCATCTGGAGCTCCGACTCGAATTTAGCGACCAATTCATCGTCAACTATGCAGGATTAGAATCTGTCTCTCTTCTACTGGCCAATGGGAAATGGCTTTACCTTCTCCGGCCTTCTCCCACCGCGTTCTGGACGTCGAGAATGCAGCGCAAAGACTCGGTCTAAACGAATGGAAAAGTGGCTTTAATGACGATCGCAGGGGGGATGATATTCGGAGGGAGGATAATGGACGATGAATAGCGGAGGCAGACAGACGAGGTAATGTCCGAGGTGCGGAACGGGCAAAGACACGGATTGAATTCATTGTGATGATATCGGAGATGTGCAAACTGTACTGTTGGTTTATGATGAAGGGGAAGAAAAGTTCCAATTAAATTTATTCGAGGAGAAAACCGAAATCACGTGCTATTTTACTCCATGAAAGGTTGACATGTTTGATATGTTTGCTATTCTCCGAAATCGATGATTGCCCTCTGCGCCGATCAACCAGAGATACCCATTTACATATGCAGCAGAGAAGAAAAAGGTTAAACTTGGATCTTCTGGCTAGCCTACCCAGTATTTTCCGCTACACGGACGAACTTGATGTTTGAAAGCGCCGTCCACTCTCCGGTCCACTGCAGCAAAGCCTCGACGTTCTTCTTGTCCTCCATGTCCGGCATATCTGCATCCAGTGGTTAGCTACTAGAATAACAAACACAGCAATCGTTTTTTATAGTAACCTACTGAATCCCGTCTCGAATTCCTTTTTTTCCGTCTCAATTCTTTGCTTTAGCATATCTTCTCTTGTGCTGGACGGCCTCCCTGGTCGTCGCTCCTTCTTCAACTTCGATAATTCTTCGTCATCACGATGGAGATACCTGCGTTCATTAGCTTGGGTCATTCGAGGTGATTATGGGGATTTGTACGTCTGAATTAGGCCTCGGATGGTATCAATCGTGAATGGCTGCTTTGCGTCTTTCGCAACTTGTTGGAAGAATGCTACTCTTTGTACTCCAGGGATATCAGCGCCTTACCCCATGCCAAACTTTCATTGTACCTACAATGGGATTTGTTCAGTTTTGATCTTGCAGCAGATATCCGTGCCAGTTTGTCTCCTCTCGCACCGGCTCGGCGCAGCATTTGGGCATCTCTGCTGTTCTCGTGCAAGCTGTTTGCGTTGCTACCCCGTTTTTGCCTGATTTTCTTCTGAGCTTTGGCAAGATTTTTTGGCATTTTGTTGCGTGTCGAGGTGTTTTTGCCGAAGAAAACGGAACTGTGAAATAATGTTGACCTGGGAATTAAATTGTGCATCGGAGCCGCATGTCAAGGTCGCGTTCTCTAAGCGAGTCCCGCTTTGGGACGCGACCCTCATCCGTTCCTGTTCCCACTTCCTATTCCCTCTCTGCTGGCCGCCTCACTCCATCTGCTCCCAAGTCCTGGCAGTTAGCTCCTTCCTGCCCGTGGCTGCCAGCAACGTTTGGCTCGTCGTTGGAGCATCGGTAGGGTACTTGAAGTGTCGAGTTAACGCCGCCTTGTTTACAGGCCTATATACCTGAACAGTTGTAATGGGAATTTCAGGTGAGTGTCAAGGAATGATTTCGATATTCAGATGCTGACTACCCGCGAGGACTTTTGCCGCTACTCAAGTCAATACAGAAGCCATGCAACCTGAAGAGATTCTCTGGTCAAACAATTGGAGTTGACGCGTATGGCTGGCTTCACCGAGGAACCGTTTCCTGCGCGATTGACCTAGCTCTCGAAAAGCCAACTACAAAGTATATATCCATAGCTAATTATGTTTCTGAGTTCAATTCTTACAATATAAACAGGTTTGTAGATTTTTGTATGCATCGGGTCCGAATGCTTCAGCACTTTGGTATCACTCCATTCCTCGTCTTTGATGGGGACTATCTTCCAAGCAAAGCAGCCACGGAAGCAGGTCGGGCCAGTAAACGAGAGGAGAGCAGGCGGCTTGGACTAGAGCTCTATAGGCTAGGCAAGAAATCTCAGGCTCACTTGGAGCTTCAAAAGGCTGTGGACGTCTCTCCGGAAATGGCCAAGCAGCTTATAGAGGAGCTTAAAGTCGTTGGAGTGCAATATATTGTCGCTCCATATGAGGCGGATGCGCAGCTTGTCTATCTGGAGCGCAACGGCACCATTTCTGGTATTTTGTCTGAGGATTCTGATCTCTTGGTGTTCGGGGCACAGTGTCTTCTGACAAAGCTTGACCAGCACGGAGAATGCATTGAAATCAACCGAGCAGATTTTGCCGCATGCAAGGACATCAGCTTGGTTGGTTGGTCGGATGCTGATTTTCGTTGCATGGCCATCCTGAGCGGATGCGACTACTTGGCGAGTATGAGTAAGATGGGATTGAAGACGGCATACCGTCTCGTTAGGAAGCACAAATCTATTGGAAAAATCCTAGGTGCAGTTCAATTTGAAGGACAGTTTCGAGTTCCGACGGGCTATCTACAAGCGTTTCGAAAAGCAGAGATGACATTCCTTCACCAACGCGTTTTCTGTCCTATTCAAAACGCTCTTGTTATGAACACTATCCCAGATGAGGAGCTAGAGGAGGGCATACTTTCTGTGATTGGTCAAGATATGGATCGAAACATTGCCGTTGGTGTCGCTCGGGGTGATCTGCATCCAATGACTAAGGAGCCTTTGGTTGTTGAGAGACCAAGGAAAGCCACGCCGAAAACGCCGTATCAGTTCAAAAAACCGATCTCATCCGTAGACGATCTAAAAGGTCGCAAGTCCATTGACACTTTCTTCAAACCGAGCCGGACACCTTTGGCTGAACTTGATCCCAACAGCTTCACTCCATCTCCAAGCCAGGAACGGCTGCTTCAGCAACATTTTTCGGGACACTGGTCTGCTAGCCCTGCGCTGGCGAGCTCAGCATCAAGTAGGCCTAGAGTTTCGCCATTGTCCACTCGGAATCCCACTCCACAATCAGCTCCAACTTTATCACAGAGAATTACAGCTCAATCTTGGTCGACATCAACATCTACTCCTCGCCCACAAAAGAGACAGCGCTTGTGCGCCGACTACAACGATGTGATATCAACTAATAGTATGATGGAAGGAAGCCCGGAAAAAAGCCGCTTCTTTGCGTCTTCCATGCCAGGACCCAGTCACAGTACTAGAAAGGATCATCAGCGTAAGACAGCGAAGAAACAAGGCCGGAGCCTTTGGTCTGACGATTCTCTCGACGAAGCTTTAGCCAACTTGCCAGACTTTAGTGATTCATTAGGATTACCAGCAAAGACCCCACTTTCCATTTTCGAGGACAAAGACTGCTACTATAATTCTCAGACGGGAACGGCCACCGTGAGGTCACAGAATTCTGAGTTCGATCCCTTCACCGATACTCCCATTTCCTCTGCGACAAGCTCAATTCCACTATCTGCAACGGAGGCGGTCGATTCTCATTCGAGCGTAGTGGATTTCCGCCAGATGAGAGATATGTTCACCCATCAACCTACAGCCATCAAAAGTTCTGCAGTAAAACCTCAAGTCTCAGCTACCTTATCCCACCCTCTCCCAGGGCAGAAAGTAGCCAATAGACAGGTAGATTTCTCTGCGAAATCTAAGAGGCCAGCACCACCTGTCATACTGGCGTCGAAGACCTCGTTGTCAACGAAGCGCAAGACATCTTTGCAACGACTCGGGGCAAGTGCCCTGGGTAGAGCTAATTTTCAGGGAGGATCCAGCGCTAAGTTTGAACAAATAGGGGCAAGAGAGGCCTCCGGTGCAATCCCTGTGAAAAGCGGAAATATAGGTAGCGAGGATCTTATTGTCCACGATTGCGAGGAAGACGAGATCTCTGACCTTGCGTCGTCAGCACATGTGGAGGCAGAAAAAGAGTGCACAAGCGCAACTTCCAGCCTTCAGAAGTATATGTTTGCTCCAAAGTGACACCTGACTGCAGTAGATTTATTTGGTTCAAATACGGCGAAAAGACAATTTGATTGACAGTATGTGATTCCCACAAAAATACTCAAAAGTCCTTCTAGGAAATCAGAGCGGTTGTCGATGAGCAAGACAGCTGCAGTTGTCGGTATCTTTATTTCCCAATTTTCGGATGTTTTTTTCTTTTGCCCTCTGCAAGATTGCGGGAATTGTTGATGTTTTGATTGTTCTGCAGCACTGGCGAGTAAGAATTGTCTTCATTGGCGTGGTTCGTCTGTCTAGAAATGGATCTGTCGGGATGGGTTAGGGTTGGCGTCTTGTGCCTATACAAAGTGGCTGACTGCTATGTACTGTACAAGTACTCCGTACAAGTGCTATGTAAAAGCGTCTCATGTTCGCAAACACGCAAGACACGTTGTCCGCCCGTTGCCGTAGCGACGTGTGTTGTGGTGCCGGACATTAGCGACCGCCGATTGGCCCGACCTCCACCACCTTCTCTCGCCAACTCATCCCCCAGCCACTTGCACCGATTAGAGATCCCCATCACCGACCTCTTCAATTTTTCCAACTAGCCAGTGGAAGCTCTTTCCCTGCCATCCGCATATACCTCTTCTCGCCGCTGCTGCTACTCCTCCCCCCAACTTCTTCCTCGATCAATCCAAAGCTCCTGTGACGGTCTGCTGAAAAGAAATCATCACGAAGGAAGAAGTCGTGCTGTTCTCTCCTCATTCTTACCTCGTATCAAGGGATATTTTCTTGTCTGACTTATTCTTCTCTGCTGCGGCATCAAGGGCTCGCTTGCACCGAGGCAACTGCAACATTCCTGGGCCCCGTTCACCTTCCCGAGCTTCATTCCTAGACAATTACGACGAACAAACGAGCAAACACATCCGTGCAGTTCACCTAACTGGACTCACCCTTCTCCACACATTCCTGCCAACGCCATAAGGGAGAGCTAGTAGGAATTGCCTTGACTGCCCACACAACGATCGGCCGTTTCTCTAGCCATTTGAGAACCCTGCCGATATCGGTTCACCAAGTCCAGAGAGGAAGCGAGGTTGAGAGAGTGAGGGAGTCTCCTTCTTCGCAGGATACCCCTTCCAGGAGGTACTGGGGAGTGGACAGAAAGGGAATTAGTGAAGGGCCGCCAAAATGGCGAGTGTGCGATTTGTGTTCGGCATACAACGTAAGTTCTTTTCCCATCAGGAATGCCACATGCTAGAAGCCTGAACTAATACCGGAGGTTAATTGTAGGGTTAATACCTTTCCTGGGATACCACCATGTCTTAATGATACTCATCGCCATCGCTATAATATTACTTTGTATGTCAACCTTACCCTTGGCGGTAGCCAACTCGCCATCATCGCTGTTTACTAATTTCTCCCTCATAGCACTCCTATTAGCAGGCTGTTCCTCCTCCTCACCCATAATCCCCAGCATCTTCCTCATCTCCCTCTACTACCAGAAATACAAACCGACCTACTCTTCCGCACAAGTCGACCCTGGTGTCTCAACCGCTATTGCCAACATCGTCGGCAACGCAGTACTGGAGGCGCGCGTGGGCTATTTTGGCATCTGCATTAATCCAGATGGGGGGAGCTGGCTATGTAGCAACAATGCGAGTAGTCTGGCGGGACAGATTAGTGTGGATCAGGATCCGTTGAATCTGATCTGGGTTGCGAGTACTTTTAAGGATAGCATCGTATTTCCGTATCTCATGTGAGAGATAACTACCTTCCAATAATTTTTCAGGGAAGGCTTTGCTAATGAGCGTTCTACCCCCAGAATCGTCGCCATCATCCTCGCATTCATCTGCCTCCTCCTCTTAGCTACTTTCCCCGGCTGGCACGAAGAAGATGATGGTGACCACAAACCATTCCCCTCACGTCCAGTCTCTCAAATATCTCTGGCCATCATCTTCGTCGCTTCTATATTCGTACTTGTCAGTGTGCTCTGGCAACACACCGCTTCCGTCGCAGCCGCCACCATCGCCCAAGACCTAGGCAACGGTAGTGTCAAAAGCGGCGTCGGCGCCAGCGCCATGGTTTTGGGCTGGTTTGGCTTTGCGCTGCTCATAATTGTGACGATTGGTTTGCTAGTGATGATCCTGAGTATGCATCTCGTCGAAAAATTGACGGACGGTGATTAAGGGATCCGGAGCCAGGGAGGTGGTAAATTCATCACACAGCGAGCATTGTTTTCAATGAATTCCATTTATACGACACTAGGGAAATCATGCAGCATTCCTCGGGGGGGGGGCTTTCGATATACCCCCTCTGTGCGTTCACGGGCATTTTCATGGGTGTTATCAATTTTTCTTTTTCTTTCGATTTTTCAATCCACCTCTTGTCTCCTACCTCAAATAAAGCAGCAAGTACAGGCCTCCTTTTTTGGTATATTTAGGAGAAAGGATCAGATTGCATATAAAGGGCCAGGGGAATAGAATGGCGAGTTGCTATCTTCTCCCATTCAAGGAGCCCAATGGGAAACACGAGGACGGGATGGGCTGAACGAACCGTGAATGGATGGATGAGATAAACTCTTGTACGTTAAATTAAAGAGCCGAGAAGCCTATGAAGCCAGCAGATTGAATGGCCAGAAACGAAAGGGATTTCTTTCTGTACACGGGATGGTTCGGAATGATTACTGTTCTATTCGAAGCCGAAGATGAAATTCAATCTGGAATGCTTCCCCTGAGCAAAGACCACGGTCCTCTTTCTCGATAGACATGGTCTCTTGGGATAGTATCAGACCAAAGAAAATCTCCGTATGACGTGATGGCCTTCGTTAGTGTACATACAAAATCAAGCAGCCCCCTTGACAGCGGTGGATTTGGCTCCTCTAAATATACTCCGGCAAAACGTCTAGTGACGCCATACGTCCCTCCACCCTCTCTCTCTCTCATCCACCCGCCTCCCCCGCCCTCCTTTCCCACTCCTCCGGCGTATAACACTTCACCGTCCAAGCATGAATCCGTCCAATCTCCTCCTTCAGCAAGCTATTCACGAGTCTGTGGCGCGCGAGGGTAGTTTTTTTAACGAAGGAAGAACTGACGATCGTTGCGGTGAAGGAGTTGCTACAGCCACCTGTTGACTTGGGGGTTAGTAATTGGTAATTGAGATTGAGGGGTTTTGGAAAGAGTGGGGGGATGTACCGGAGATGTCTTGGATGGAGATGTGGGTTGTGGAGGGGAGGGATGTTGAGATGAGGGTGTGTAGGTGGGCGGAGGTGATGGGTAGTGCTAGGGGTTGTTGTTGTTGTTGTTGTTGTTGTTGCTGTTGTTGGTCTGATAGATATTGGTCATCGGCAGCAGACATTTTTCCGGTATCGTGATTGATATGCAGTCGATATGTAATATTGAAAATCCACTCGTATCAGATAAGTCCTATCCTCTTATATGCTGAAGCGTAATGAAAAGAAGAAAAAAAAAACCAGCGAGTCGTTGGAAATTCACCTGTTGCTCGTTCTCGCCCTCATCGAATCATCCATATTAACCCCGCCATCCCAGCAACCCCCCACCAATCAAATCCGCCTTTCAGCCTCTCTTTCATCGCAACTACAACCATATGTTCCCATTAAGGCACGCGATGCGCAAAGCACCGATGGCGAGGACGAGTTCGCTGTTTACGAAAATGGCTGTGGGGGTCTTGAGGGAGATGTATGTTGTTTGGGCTTTTTTTTTTTTTGGGGTTGGCGTGCTGGGATGTTTTTGTTGATGGGCAAGGGTTGCAGGTATCCGGAGGAGTTGGCGGATAGGAGTTTTGATAATAACGGGTGTGAGTGATTCTTTTTACATTTTTTTTTTTCTCTTTACAGTTGTTTTTTTGAGTTTGTTGTTGCGTTTTGCGCGTTCTACTCTGTTTTTTCTAGCTCATTTTGGCGGCTCAGTTTGTTTAGGTGGCTTAGTTGGTTTAATTGATTCAAGCGGTTTGGCTGGTTGAACTGGATTAATCAGTTTAACTTGTTTAATTGATTGGACTTGTTTAGCCTGTCCAACTACTTCACATATTCTTTTCTTATTATACTCGTTCGTAATCCTCTCTATCAATTTCTCAGATTCTGTTCTCATCAACTCAGGATCCTAACAGCGTGGTTCTAGTGCTGCTAGAAGCCCCCTATTTCCCCGAAAAGAAGCAGCAAAACTCGGTCTTATTGACTCTCGATCTCACGAGAGCTGTTGCAGATGAGGCGATCAAGCGGAAAGATTCCCTGATTGTTGCGTATCGTACGGAATCTCTCTTCCCTTTCCACCCTGTACATCCAGGGTGCTAGTTTCACACTGGACAAGAAATAAGGATGCAGTTGTCTGAAGATGCCTGGTCCAATATAGATCCGATTATCTTCCGGCCTCTGAAGGCTCTCACACTCGAGAATTCACAACAAGAGACTTTAATGAGACTGGCTCAAGAAGGCATCAGTGTACGTGTTGTCTTGTCGACAGTACCTTCATTTTGCACAATTCCCCTTAACCAGTTGGACCTCTTGTTAAAGCTTCATTGCTTCTAGGTATACTCGCCACATACCGCGGTGGATGCTGTTACAGGAGGCATCGGTGATTGGATGGCGGACATAGTGACCAGCAAGTTTACCAAGTGAGAAACGAGCAGCCTAATTCGTTTTTGTGATGGAAGCACGGCTCTAATCCTAGATTACGTTGTGAAGGTCACGCCCTGGATTTAAAGCTGCACAGGGTGTCATAAGCCCCAGTTCGGTCACCGTAGAGGGTAAATAGCGTTCCCTATTCCCCTTCTTTATAAAGACGAGGAATATACTAATACTTATCTTTATTGGATTTTGTTTCTTCTAGGCTTTAGGGATACAGGAATAGGACGGTATGTCGAGTATTCTCAGCCGGTTACCTTGGATGAACTTGTGGAAGCAATCAGTCATCGCTTAGGGATGGAATACCGTAAGCACTGCCTTTCTAAACACACCACCCTTCTTCCTACTTCTCCAACCATCAAAGTAATGATTCGCGAGTTCCGCTTAATAAATAAAAAATAGTACAAATAGCCGTCCCCCAATGGCAAACCAACACACCATTCCGCGAGATCACCGTCCGCTCCGTAGCCATGTGCGCCGGGTCCGGCTGGAACATCATCCGCTCTGTCTCCGCCGACGTCCTGTTCACAGGAGAGCTCTCCCACCACGATGCACTGGCCGCCATCGAGCACGGACAGATCGTCATTACAACTTTCCACTCGAACAGCGAGCGGGGGTTCCTGAAGGAGGTCATGCTCCCGGAATTGCAGACGGCTCTGAGGCGAGCATGGCCTGATGCTCCTGAGGACGAGAGTGCGACGGTGTTCGTCAGTGAGGTGGATAGGGATCCTTACTCGGTGGTTAGGGTGCAGTCGAAGGTGTTGAGCGGGAGTGATGTGTAAAAAAAGGGGGATATATATGGAGACAAGATAAGAACTTGTTCGCTTCTTTTTTTTCTTGTGTCCGTGGAGCGAGCGACTCCTCAGGGCGAAGAAGGGGGGATGGGGCGGAGAATTCGAAGATTGAAACATCAAGTATGTTATCACTTGCGCTGTTGCTGCGAATAATGAGTATATATGCACAACGGGAAAAATAACGGGGGAAAAAAGCCCGCACGATCTCACACACACTCTCTTTCTAAACCTAACACCCTCTCAACGCCTCTTCCCCTTCCCTCCTCACCTCCTCAACCCCCTTCGCCCCCTCCCACTTCCCCAACAGCTCCTCCACAACCCTCCATTCCCTCTCGGCCTCCTCCCTTCGTCCCTCCCTCAACATCTCCCTTACCCTCCGCGGCGCATCTAACACCCACTTGACCGTCCTTATCTGCCCTTGCCGCTTCTCATTATTTTTATTATTGTTGTTGTTGTTGGTGGTGGGTGATATGGGGGTTATCGGGTGGTGTAGGCGCGGGAGTGAGGGCGAGAAGGGGGATGGCGGAGTGCGTTCTTGAAGGGTTGCGGCGAGGACGGAGGCAGTCTCGGCGATGTGGGAGAGGGCGGGGGAGAGGGTGGAGGTTGTGGGTGTTAGGGGGTCCATGTTTGACCGCATCTGGTTGGGGGATGGGATGTTAGTGCTTTTTCGGGGGATTTCGTTGAAGGTGGGGATTTCGGGATAAAGAGAGGGAATGGGTACTTTACGGATTGTGTCGGTAGCGGCGATGAGTTTGGAGTAGTTGTCGTAGACGAGGGCTTTGCGCTCGCCATCTAAACCCCGTATTTCTAGAGGAAATAATACGTCAGCTCTGTCTTGATATCATGAAGCTCACTCTTTCTTTTCCTTTCATAATCCGCAGTCATCCTACGCCGGCAACCGTAAGAGAAAAACCCACCATTAACCAACCTCCCCTCAACCGATAACACACCCTCCAATCCCTCCCTCTCCAAAACCCCCTCCAGATAAATCTCCGGCCGAAACCCCTCCCTATCCAACTCACTCTCCTCCACCACCACCGTTTCCGTCTGCACCACCGCAGGCGCCGAATCATTAGCTCTTAGTCCATAATAATCTCGTAGCGCGGCGCGATTTCCACGGCGTGGTAATGGCTGTTGTTGTGGTTGTTGGTGGGGATGGGGGTGAGAGAACTGTTTTTGGGGACGGGAGGGAGAGTTGGTTTGGGAGTGGGAGAAGGCGTCGAAGGAGGCGCGACGGGAGGAGCTGGGGGTTGCGAGGCTGGTGATGGAGGGTCGCGGGGAGGTTATTGTGGACATTGTGGTAGGGAGTGTAGAAAAATAGTGGCTGAGGTGGAGAGAATAGTAGGATGAGGTGGAGAAAAATAGGAAGATCTAAAGTGGAGAGAACAATAGGATGATGTGAGGTGGAGAACAATAGGAAGATGTAAAGTGAAGAGAACAATATGATGATGTGAGGTGGAGAACAATAGGATGTGAGGAGAACAATAGGAAGAAGTAAAGCGGAGAGAACAATTGGATGATGGAGGCGCAAATAACAATAGGACGATGGCCATGCATGCGGCTGAAAAATAAGCAGTGGTCCGTGCACCAAACTCCCGTTATCCCAGAGCCGCACCACCACACCGACCACATCCTCAAATCTTTGCCCTAGAATCCCCCCCCAACAATGGCCGCCTCCGTCATCCCAACCCCCGACCTGATCACCCAAATCACCACCAACATCTCCCACGCAACAACCACCCACCCGACGCCCGCCTATCTCCAAACCCTCCTCAGCACCCTAAAAGCCGCTCCCCTCCCCGCCCTCACAAAAACCACAATCTTCCGCCTCCTAACCACCGACTTCACCCTCACTCTCTCCGTGCCCCCCACACCCATATTCCCCCTCTCCATCCACGATCCTATGCTCCCCGAAAGACGGCTCCCTCACCGCGTCGCTGTCCAAGTCGTCGGGATTGAGGATCTAGGACGCAGTAAGATGGAGATGATTGAGGCGATGGAAGCGGTAGAAAGGGGCGAGATGAGGAAGGGGAGGGAGTTGATCAGGGTTGTGAGAGAGGAGGAGGAGGGGAGGACGGCGGCAGGGGAGGGAGGGGCTGTGGGGCCGTGTAGGTTGGTATTGCAGGATGCGGCGGGGAAGAGGGTTTATGGGATTGAGCTGAAGCCGGTGGAGGGAGTGAGGGTGGGGATGTTTATTGGCACGAAGGTTTGTGGGAATGAAAGCCCTAATGACCACCCTGAGCCGTTCCTCCACAATCTCCTTTCACCCTCTACGAACCGAGACTTACCAAACACACAGATGATCCTCCACAACACACTCATCGCGCGTGCCGTGTTGCTCCTAGAACCCACTACCGCCACTATCCTGGGCGGCAAGATCGAGACACTCCACGCTGCGTGGGTTGAGAATCGGAAGAAGGAACTTAAGACTGCGATCGGGATAGAGGGATGAAGATAGGAAGGGGTTATATCAAAGGGTGATCTTTATGTGAAGGGCAGGGGCGGGATGTGGAAGCTCTGTTCTGTGGTTGGCTTTCGGGGGATATTTACGGGTTCTGCTGGCTCATGGGGAACCACACTAGGGAGTTGGTATGGAAGTTCATATTGCCTAAGGAGAAACGTGCCCACAGACCCTCCAGACCACTTCCAAGTCTTCCAGCATAAAATAACCAGCTCTACAGCTTATTTCAGAAAAGCCTCTTCCGTCTTCCAAAATCCAGTCCCACATCACCCAGAAATATCAGTCCGGTCTACACTGCGCCAAGGTCTCTCGAAACGCAACCCATCCCTCGCTTCTCCACGGCGCGACCATCACCGCCCTCTGCGCATCCCCCACACGTCCCGACCCCGCGAACGCTCTCGCTAGATCCTCTGCCTGCAATGTACCCAGCGGAGGGACACCGCGCGCAGCCATCTTTAGTGCCATCTCGGCGGGATAGACGTCTCCTGTACGTTCTGCTAGTTGGCTCCACGCCGAAGCGCTGGAGGGCGATAATAGAATCGATGTCGCTAGTTCAGTCATCTCGGCGTACTTCTTGTCTGCTACATTCTCTGAGCCAGGCGACAGGACGGCTATAGCATCAAAGAGGTGTTGGATCTTCTCCTGATTCCTACTATCTTGCACGGCTTCCGAGTCACTTGAGCGCAGCTCATGTAGATCAGAGCTAATAGCCTCCAGGGTATCGAAGTCTCCATCCAACATAGCAATAGCGCCGAGCAATAGAATTGAAGGGAGATGCCCGGGGTGCCGCTCAACGCAATCGTATAATTGATCACGCGCGACACTCCGTTCAGCTTCTCCGCCTTTCGCCCACAGCACTTCGGCGAGAAGACAGATGACATCAGGGGCATCCCCGGATTCCTCAAGCGCAGCCCGGAACATCTCAAGAGCGACATCCATGTCGTTGGCATAGTAGCGGGCCAGACCCGCCGTGAGATGCGCGGAAAGGCGGCATTTGGAGAGCTCATTGTTTGGAGCGGCCGTTGTCGCTTCCTCGTCACCACCGAGGGGCATGGACGAAAGTTGCAGTGCTGTCTCAGCGTCTTCGATAGCGGCAGTGAAATCTTTGGCAGCTAGCTCTACGCGTGCCAAGTCTGCTTTTGCACAAGCGAAGCGGGTGAGGGAAACCGGAGACTCAGTGATCTCGTAGTCCTGCTCGACCTTCTCACAGACAGTCGTGAGCATTTCAATAGCAGCCTGGTGGTTGCCAATCCGCTCGAGGAAGAGCGCTGATAGGTGTTGGAAGGGGATATCAGCCGGTGAAAGTTTAAGGAGTTGGTGTAGAGCGAAAAGGGGCTGGACAAGATTTGAATTGCTTGACGAGGAGCTAGATGAGGTATGGGATGAAAGGAGTTGTTCGAGCGTTGCCAGAGAGTACTGGCGTTTCGTCAGCACGGAGGAGGAGTCCGAAATCTCGAGGGCATGCTCAAAAAGGAGCTGAGCCTCCTTGGGATCGCCAAGGAGGTTGGCCAGGAGACCCTGTCCCAGCCAAGCATGCGCGTAGTCGGGATCTGTAGACTGAGCTCGGGTAAAAGAGTCATTCGCAAGCTGGAAGTCATTTTGCAGAAGATAGAATGTTCCAAGATTGGTCCAGACTCTGGCATCCTACATTTTTACGTCCGTCAACATTGTAAAATATATAGATGCACCTAGGAAATAACAAACCTTATCATTTAGGTGCAAGCTCCTCACAAATGCATGTTGCGACACTTTGGCATTCAACTGGCTTGTCACAACCCCTAACGCATTCCAGAACTCACTGTTGCCGGCCTCTAGTTCGATAGCTCGCTTGAAGCATCTCATAGCTGCCTTCAGGTACCTCGATGAGTTTCTCGGCCTGTCAGTACTTTGAGAATAGAGGCAGACATGAGCACGGTGCTCAGAATGTCCTAGATTGTACCAAGCAACAGCCTGTGCATGGGTTTCGTTTGCAGTAGCGTAGATAGCACGCTTGTGCGCAAGGATCGCAGCTTGTAGGCTTTCGGTAAGCTTATCCAGACCGTCGGACTCCTCGTTCGAACAGAAGGATGACAGAACATCTTTTCCAATACCATCGACATCGGAAAAGAGCTCATATTCTTTGATCTCGATGTCTGTCTCTAGCAACATCTTAACATCCTCGGAAGGGAATTCTTCCACACGAGACTGCACCCATGAAAATATTACGCAGGCATCTCCGACGACCTTCCACAGGTTAAAGGCATTTGGTTTTTTCTTTGCGACCTCACCAGCAACTTTGATAGCATCCTTTGCACCTTCAATTGCGCGTCCGAAGAAACCCTTCTCGACATCGCGCCATGCACCCTCCACAAGCGTTTGGACTAACGCAATCAACACACCAAACTCGCTCGGTCGCGATTTCAGCACTTCTCGATAGCCTTGTACAGCATCTTCGTGGTCGCCCAATTCTCTCTTGACATTTGCGAGCATGTAGTTAGCAAACCAACTCTCCACGGGTTTTACTTCATTGATTGTATTTTCAAGCTTCTTAGCTTGCTCGAACGCCTTCGTCGCAGCGATATAGCGGCCGGAATTGTGATAGCTTTCTCCGAGTCCAACCCAAGAATGGTAATCTTCTGGAGATATCCTGAGAGCGGTCTGAAAAGATATGATGCTTTTTGCATAATTTTGTCTGTTCAGCTCCACAACTCCCAATGCAGCATACGGCCAAGAAACCCCTTTTTGTTTCCTCGACCCGGGAGACGGCCGCACTGTTCCAGAATCCACTACACGCTGTGAGACGACCTCAACTAAATCCCAGTCGCCCTGGTCGGCAAAGGCTCGAGCGAGGCGTTCTGCCGCAAAAACTTCACTTGGGGAGAGCTCAAACGCCTTTTGGAAACACTTGCGTGCTCGCTTTCGGTCCTTCGTATAATCCGCATAGTAGATGCCTAGACTGGTATAAGCAGGGGCAAAGTTGATGTTTGCCTGCAATGCAGCGAGGAAATGGGCATAGGCGCCCTTGCGATCTTTTCGTGAAGCGACTGATGAGTCCCTGTTCCAGATACAAATACCTATGCGGTAGAGAGTCTGCGCCTTGAGATCTCGGGCTTGCGGTTCTGTACCATCAATTTCAGACAGACAAGTTTCAAGCTCTTCTTGACCAAGGGCGTAGTCTCCATTTAGTGCCTTGCACCAAGCGGCTTCCGCTCTGATTCGCGTGTTCGAGGCATCACCAATTAGGGCCCTAGTGAGAAAGTCAATGGCACCAGTGTAGTCCTCTTGCTCCTCGTGGATAAGCCCAACTCCAATAAGAGCAGGAGTAGACGTATGAGCACGTCTAAGAATATCTTCAAAGAGAAGCTTAGCTTCGGGGTGATTTTTGGGAGACTGATAGTAGATAAGGGATGTCGCTAGGGTAATAGTGATGGCATCGATGTTTCTACAAATACAATTATAAGCAGATTTCTTGATGTGAAGGGGGCATGTCGGAGATGTCTGGTACCCTACCTTTGAAATTTCAGCCCGGTCTTCTGCGCCTCAACAGATACGAGCTTTCGCGCTTTCCGAGCAATCTCAACAGCACTTTCATATTCTTCTAAAAACGCATAGTACTCGCCCATAAGACGATGCGCAAGCGCTGACTTCGGAGCCTCATCAAGACCTTCCTTTAAAATATTAGCAAATTTTTAATACAACTGGCTTGCGCGGTGTCGAATACGTACTGCCATAAGCAAAAGACATTCCTCAGGACTTAAGGGTAATTCCGTGGCACCGCCGTTCACATTTCCTTCCCCTTCCCCTTCTTCAGCCTGAGCACCCATCTTTACTGGGAATGGCGAAATCTCGCTTTCCAGATATCCCTTTAATATTTTTGCTAGACCATTCTCTGGAAAGAATGCCACGTATTCCCTTAAAATGCTGACATCCCACTCCGCCATCCTTTCCACATCTTTCCATTCTAGTGCAATATCCCACGCCAGGGTAAACGGATGCTTCAATATCACCATGCCTAGGACTAGATCTTCAACCCTATTTCTCTTATTCGTTTTTTCGTCTGATGGTAATACAACAAGCGTATCACAAGCATGTCTTAACAGCTTTTCCTCAAATTCCCTGCGCACTTCATCTTCATTTGACCAGTCAATCACGCTCTGGTAAATATCCTCTAAGAAACTTTGGCTCATAACCTCTCTCTTCACATCCCGTGTCACCTGCTCGATCCTTGAGCCTAGTCGCGTCCTCCGCTCGCCGATCTCTTTATTGATGCGTTCCTTTTCCTCTGCTTCGACAATATCTGCGAGCTTCTTATACGTATTTGATGGATGCGGAAGGCGACCCTCTAGGAAATCATATACCGTACTGGTCGGTAAGAGAATCTCTAGCGCCTGCTTGTACTGTGTCCTTGTCCCATGCTCTTTAGCAAACAAAAGGAATTTGTCTATAACAGTCTGCGACCTTGTCCTATCATCCCTGCCCCACCAAGTCGTCAGAAATTGATCTGCGCTGTATCTTAAGGCAAAGGAGAAGCTCACGCTTCCATATAAATTTCTGCTAATCGTACAGCAGCTGTTTTGTACTCATCCACCCTCTTCTTCCCTTGCTTTTCGTATAAACTGATAAGCCCCTGCCACGCCAATGCGTCGTTGCCCTTGACCTTCGTGGCTGCGTCGTAGGCTTCAGCAGCTTCGTCGAATTTGCCTAGTTTATCCCGAGCAAGACCCAGAAAGACGTTGCTGATATGTTAAGCGCACTATCAGGTTTTTGCTTGTCAGCTAGCTAGTGGTGAAGGAAAACTTACGCATGGTAATTTTGTGGATCGGCAGCAAGCACCTTTTCGGATTGGGCAATAGCTGTATCGAATTTTGAAGCATCGAGAGCAGCTTTTGCCGCCTTAAGGGCGGCTTTCGTACTTGACATAACGCACTGCTATGGTCTCAAAGGCTCCATTTTGGTGTTTACTCAGTAGTTGAGATTGAGTAGTTGAAGTAGCGGGAGCGGTTGCTTCTTGCCGACGAACATGAAAGTCACCACATCCTAGAGATATGACGCTGGTCTCCACTGATGACAAGGGCAAAGGATCGTCATGCAAACACAATAGGGAGTTACCACAGATCCATTGACGGATTTGAAATAATTAGGCTCTCATACCGAATTTAAAATACTGCTGTCTCAGCTTAGCCTACCAGAATCCTGACCCCGCGCCTTGCCACGAAGACCACATATTTTATGCGTGCCACC
Organism: Sabuloglossum arenarium; assembly: GCA_022345705.2. Taxonomy (NCBI): domain Eukaryota; kingdom Fungi; phylum Ascomycota; class Geoglossomycetes; order Geoglossales; family Geoglossaceae; genus Sabuloglossum; species Sabuloglossum arenarium. Next base: position 31,056 of record JAJDMY020000626.1, on the reverse strand, counting down.
GACTCCGCTGATTCAGGTGAATAGTGTTGCACTACTTTGCTCGGAAAACTACAAATAGCTGGTTTTTATTCAGAAGGCTGGGCTTCCCAAGTTCTTCACCATCTGTCGGTCTACTATGTCCCCTTTACGGTTGACAATAGACGGACGAACCTTCCGCGATCCAGACAACCGTCAAGTCACCCTTCGAGGTATTAACGTAGCCGCTGATGCTAAGTTTCCAACGAGGCCGGATCTACCATCTCATGTCAGAGACAAATTCTTTGATGGCGACAATGTCTCTTTTGTTGGCCGCCCGTTTGGGCTTGAGGAAGCTGACATACACTTCGCCAGATTGCGGCACTGGGGGTATAATACCATCAGGTATATTTTTACTTGGGAAGCGATAGAGTCTGCTGGGCCAGGGAAATATGATGAGGAGTGGATCCAGTTCACCATTTCGATATTACGATTGGCGAAAGAGTTTGGGTTCTATATTTTTATGGATCCTCACCAGGACGTTGTATGTTTCGGCTCTTAACCCCTACCGTTTTCCTGCTTCTATCGGCTCTTCTGATTTCCATCGGTAGTGGTCAAGATTCTCTGGTGGGTCTGGCGCTCCAATGTGGACCATATATGCCTGTGGCCTCAATCCTCTAGCCTTTGACGCCACGGAGGGCGCCCTCGTCCATAATACCTACCCTGACCCTGAAAAATTCCCAAAGATGGTCTGGTCAACGAACTACTACCGTCTAGTATGCCAAGTGATATTTACGCTATTCTTTGCTGGAAAGGATTTTGCACCTAAGGCCGTTATCAACGGGAAAAATATCCAAGAATATTTACAACAGCATTTTATTGCCGCTTGTCAGCATCTTGCAATGAGAATACACGAGGCAGAAGATCTTGAAAACGAAGTTGTCATTGGTTGGGAGAATTTGAACGAGCCGAATAGGGGTCTCGTGGGGATTCAGGACATCACCGTCGTTCCTTCCGAGCAGAAACTGCGATTAGGGACTTCGCCCACCGCCTGGCAAGCTATACTGACGGGCTCTGGGAGAGCCTGTGATGTTGAAACCTGGGCCTTTGGCGGAATGGGACCGTACAAGTCTGGGACCGCACTTGTTGATCCCGAGGGTGTGACAGCGTGGCTTCCAGTAGATTACGATGATTCACGATACGGCTGGAAGCGGGACCCTGGTTGGAAGCTAGGGGAGTGTCTCTGGGCGCAGCATGGTGTGTGGGATCCATCTGCTGATATACTTCTGAAAAAGGATTATTTTGGAGCAATACCAAGTACGGGCACAAAGTTGGATTATGACGTGTTTATCAACACTTACTTCATGGATCACTACCGAGCCTATAGTAAAGCGATTAGAGAGGTGCACCCAGAAGCAATCATGTTCTGCCAGCCCCCGGTCTTGGAGATACCCCCGTGTCTGAAGGGAACAGCAGACGATGATACGAGAATGGTATATGCGCCTCATTTTTATGACGGCTTGACTTTAATGACAAAGAAATGGTAAGGGAAGAGCACTTACTCGCTCGAGCTAGTGATTACTGATAACAGAGTATAGGAACCGTGTCTGGAATGTCGACGTACTCGGTCTTTTGCGAGGTCGATACTATGGCCCTCCATTCGCGATCAAGTTTGGGGAGACAGCCATCCGAAATTGTCTTAGGGATCAGCTCTCCGCGATCCGACAGGAGGGCATTGACAACATGGGCGATCATCCCTGCTTACTGACCGAGTTCGGTATTCCATACGATATGGATGACAAGTACGCCTACAAAACGGGCGATTATGCTAGCCAACTCTCAGCCATGGACGCAAACTATTTCGCTGGCGAAGGCAGCGGCATGGATGGCTTCACGCTGTGGGCCTACGTGTCGCTGAATAACCACCGTTGGGGCGATCTTTGGAATGGCGAAGACCTCTCCATTTTCTCCCTTGATGACCGCCCGCTCCCCAATTACTCCACCTCCAACAACAAATCCACCACATCTCTTTCAAACTCTCCATCACCAAATCCTCAATCATATAACCCTTCGCCTCCAGCCTACTCACAACGCCAATCATCTGATCTATCATCCATCTCACGGTCCAACCTTCAAGCCACACTCTCTAATACACCCATATCTGCCGCTCCACCATCCGGTACCCCTGCGCACCTTGACACTCCTGGATTCCGTGCTGCTGAGGCCTTCGTTCGTCCCAGCCCTATCGTAACGGCTGGAACTATCACAAAATATGGATTCGATTTGCGAAACAGCGTTTTTACGCTCTCCTTGACGGCATCAACCCCAACTCAAGAGACTGCACCGACGGAGATTTTTATACCGGATTTCCATTTCCCGCAGGGCGAGACGGTGGTTGATGTCTCAGGGGGAAAGTGGACCATCAGCTACGATGGCAGGGATGGCGGCGTTGAAATACAGAAGCTAAGGTGGTGGCATGGCGAGGGCGAGCAGGACATTAGGCTCACAGGGGTGAAGAGAAAGGCGGCGATGGCGGTTGGAGGTGATGAGGAAGGGTATCTAGACCAGTGCCAGCAGACTGCGTGTGCTTTGATGTAGTTGAGTGGTCACTGCAAGGAGTGGCAGGAGAAAGGGGGAGGAAGCGAGAACTGTACACACATGCATCATATTTCGACAACTTGTCGGCCCATATTTCAGCTTTTTTTGCTAAATATTCTAATTTTCTCTAGAGGCATAGCCGCAACTTGCGAGGGACATATGTGTGGCACGTGATTCATAACTTCATAACACAGTGTATGTGGCGCATGCCGTCACCCCAGGAACATCATCGATCGCTTGTTATTGTCCCATGTCCCACTTCAAGTTTTTGGACTCACGTTTCCTCCTGCGCCTACTTGCCATCCAAAGTTCACTTCTGAGATTTTGAGTGATCTGTGTAGCTGGATTAGTATACCTAAAGATAGGATTCATCTTCAGAATTTACAGAGCAAGTCGCAACAATGTTTATGCTCAGAAACGGTTCGTTTGCCCCTCTGATCTGCCCCTCTATGTTCAAAGGTACTAACCTGCTTAATCCTCGCAAAGTGGGCAAATATCTTTTCGGCGATACCTCGAAGGAAACTATTATCGAAGTCCCCCAGGGCCAGCTTTATCTCGTCCGTCCGCAGTCGCCAAAAGGTTACTCGGAGCTCATCTTTAAAGATGCTGCTGCCACAATCCGTCGCACCGCGCAGGAGTTTCATTACCAGTTCGTAGTCCAGCGCGCATACGAGGAAGGTGAGGAAGAACTTCTGGACGACGGAGGTGGTGAAGATGGTGTGGAAAGAGGTTTGGCGTCAGACAAAGATGAGAAGACGTTCCTATTGGATGAGAGTCTACATTTCCGCTGCGAAATTCGCGAAGGTGGCGAAAAGGTGTTCGCATGGAGAGACCTCAGTGGGGATCCAGGTGACCTATATGAGTTTATTTGCGACGAGTCAACCCAAGCCTCTACGGTACATACTTTCGAATTGGTCGCAATTCAATGCCAGTACGAGAGGAAATATCGGAGAAGTCATGAGAATGCTACAGAGCAGGATTTTCAACAGTTTTCATTTACCGAAGATGCGATTCCAGCTGCCAGCCCTGTTACATCCAGGACGACTTCCCCCATAGGTAGAGCGTCCTCGGTAGGGAAAGGCTCTAAGGCAAGGTCTTCTCTGGCAAGAGAAGAGACACCAACCAAGTCAAAAAAAGTGTCTCCGAAAGCACTGGTACGAGAAGAGACCCCTACGATTGCTCCGGCATCTGCGGCGAACCCTGAAAGCTTGGAGATACTTACTAGGGAGACTGCGGAGCTTCACCTGTTCGATTTTTCCTCCGGATCATTCATTCTGCAAGACCCATTAGTGACGGCGACCGTGTCAGAAATAGGAAAATGGCAGTACTGGTTGCAGATTACAGGCAAAGATAGGGATTGGCTAGGTCAGCCAGTCATCGCAGACATTAATCCTGTCTTCAACTTTGAATACTTGTCTTTCATTTTCAACCATTACACCAGCGACGGCTCTGCTTACTCTTGGCTACTGAGGTTCAAGGATCAAGAGACTGAAGAGAAGTTTCAAGAGGGACTGATGCAGGCATTGTGGGAGCAATTGAACGAGATCAAGTGGGCAAAAACCAAGGACGACGATCGAGAATATGTTCTGGAGGCATTTCAGGATCTCACGATGGAGGATGCACCGGAGGAAGCCGAAGAACTAGAACAGGTGGAAGAGGCGGAAGAGGAGGATGTGGATGACGGGCAAAGAAGTGAGCACTATGATAGCGATGAATCTGAAGAAGACGTCCACACAAAAGAGGACGATGGAAATGTCAATTCGCAGTTGGCGGTGGGATATAAGCATGACCGGTCATTCGTGGTCCGAGGATCGAAGATCGGTGTGTTTAAACATACGCCGAGCAACAATCTGGAGTTCTCTACCAACATCTCCAAGGTGGAGACTCCGGGCGGCAAACTTTTCAGCCCAAAAAAAGTTATGCTGCACGGCGAGGATTCGAGCATGATATTGCAAAATGAGGCCAACCCAAACTCACTGTACCGGATGGACTTAGAGTACGGGAAAGTAGTCGATGAGTGGAAGATTCATGATGATATCCCTGTAATCACCTTTGCTCCAGAAAATGTGAGCGACCCCTCTCTCATCATGAGTTGTGGTTTGAGTGAATTTGCTAGCTGACTGTTATTAGAAATTCGCTCAAATGAGCAATGAACAAACATTCATCGGTCTATCCCGCAACGCTCTTTACCGCATCGACCCCCGTCTTGCTGGTAACAAGTTGGTCGATTCTGAACTGAAGCAATACGTTTCGAAGAATGACTTCTCAGCCGCCGCCACTACTGAACAAGGCTATATTGCCGTTGCTAGTAATAAGGGCGACATTCGCATGTTTGACCGCCTAGGCATCAACGCCAAAACCCACATTCCGGCTCTAGGCGAAGCCATCATTGGTCTGGACGTTAGCGCGGACGGAAGATGGGTGTTGGCAACTTGCCGTACCTACCTGCTACTCATCGATGCTCTGCAGAGAGAAGGCAAGAATGCCGGCAAACTCGGCTTCGAGAGATCTTTCGGAAAAGATTCAAAACCCCAACCTCGCCGCCTCGGTCTACAACCCAGCCACGTCGCCCAATTCCAGCACGAAACTAAACAACCCCTCTCCTTCACTCCCGCTCGCTTCAACACCGGACTCGAGAGCAGCGAGACCTCCATCATCACCGCCACAGGTCCCTTCATCGTAACCTGGAACTTAAAGAAAGTGCTCGCCGGCCGCAAGGACCCATACACCATCAAACGCTACGCCGAGGAGGTTAAGGCCGACAATTTCAAGTTTGGAAGCGACAAGAATGTTATTGTGGCCCTGCCGAATGAAGTCAATATGGTGGCGAAACAGAGCTTCAAGAAGCCCACGAGGGAGAGTATCGCTACGCCTGTGAGGATTAGTGGCGGGAGGAGGAATTCGGGGAGGATTGATGGGAGGGCGAGTGGTAGGCTACTGAGGGAAGATATTGTCAATTCACCTTACTGAAGACCTTCGAACAACCTTAGTTTTGTCTTTCAAACCTGATTACCTTTCCGATTACTTTTTACGGCGTCCCTAATGACTATGCAAGGATTCATTTCCTCACGAAGTCACGATGGTTTTGTTTCTTTTATGCTTTTCTCCTGAAAAATCCCTTCCTTTTTTCCGCTTTACTCTACGGGACAAGAATAACCATCCTGTTAGGCAGGAAAATGAACTAACACAACTCATGTATGTTAAAAACATTCAATAAATCATTAATTCGTCAAGTCATAAATATATTTTCCCGCTCCACACGTGTGCCCACACATAATAATAGCCTAGCTCGTACGTTCTCAAAAATTTCTCAATCATGTGAAGTTATGGTAAGCAGAAAGCAAAAAAGTAACACCTATGATATGATCACCCGTTTCAAACTGCAAATAAGACTACATAGATAAAATTTAAAATGAAAAATGAAAACAGAAGACTCAGACTTAACACTCCCCCTCCCCTAAACAAAAATCAACTAAACAGCCTGTTCCTAAATCCAAACCCCCTCCCTTCTCTCCTCAATCGCCCTTGGTATTCGTCTCCTCCTACTCCCCAGCCCAAACCAGTAAACAAAGCCCCTGGATTCGCCTCCACAATCTTCATCGTAATCGAGCCAGGATTTCGGCCCAAATAGTTGCTCACGGGGAAATCACCGCACAATTCTTGTTCGTGGGGTCTCCTACGTCTGTCACTCCCGAGACGCCTACCGCTGTACTCATTGTTATGGCGCCCGTTGATCTGTCCGTTTCTGTTCCCACTGCTATGCCCATTTCCATGCTCATTTGGACTCTGATTCTGATTTGGGTGAGAGACTTCCCCCTGCGTCACGCGGATGAAGAAACCGTTGGCCGATTCAAGGCCAGTCACCTGCTTGATGATCTGGTCAACGGTTATGGACCTGGGGAAGACAGCGTCGATTGACGGATTGTGCGAGGAAGAGGAAATGTGCACGTGGTAGTTCGAGGTGGGGAAGATGTAGACTTCTGTTGAGGAGATAGTCGGGAGACGAGTCGTGTCGGTGGTGGGGATTGAAGCGATGCGGCGACGGCGATTCATAGCGTAGCTGAAGTCGAAGTCGAAGTCGAAGGAGCTGTCGGTGCTATGGACAGCTGAGGTGTCGTTGTTGATGGAGTTGTTATTGGAGTCGCTGTTGGAGTTATTATTGGAGTTGTTGGAGTTTCTGTTGGAATTGTTGGAGCTAAGGTCAGTGTAGGGTGTGTTGCTGAGGCGGTAGCGAAAGTGTCGACGAGAGCTGTCGCTGTGTTGGCTGTTATGCTGGCTTGGAGATCGATGGATTCTTCTTCCTGGGAACATGGGTTCCATTAAATAATGGAGCCAATAAGCAGTGTGTGTTGGTCGAGGAGACTAGCTTTCCTTTGAGTCAGAGGGAGACAATGGGAGGAAAACAAAATTTCTATCCGTTGTCAGAAAAAAAAACCCCCTCCTTCTGAATGGGGAAGGGATCGCCCTATTATATAGTGTGAAAAAGCACCTGTATTGGTCAAGATGGCCTGCCCTCATTTCTTCTCTGGATCATATGAACCGCGAAGTGAGTCTTCTTCCCGCCAGCTTTTGTGGGTATCTGGTAGCAAACTTTAGTAACACAAGACCAGCACATTTGTCTGTTTGTTTTTTGCCTCCCGTACCGAAAGGGGGTGGGGGTGCGACTGATGATATCGAGGAAAGTGGAATCAGATTTATGAGCATGTGATGTAGTTCCTTTAATCTGTTTATTTAAGAAAAAAGAAAGAGTGTGTGATAAATTGGTGCGTGGTTTATATACAACGGCTCACACACAAAACAGGCGTTTGTGCTGATAATGTCGACGTGGTTAGTTTCAGCGTGATATCTCGCCGGGCGTGATGGCAAATGTTGGCCGAACAAATCTATACGAGAATGACCCAGTTAGCAAGTTACTCTCCCATCGGGGGCGCTTAATATTTCCCCATCTCTCCACATCTCGCCCCGAAGCAGCCATGATATCGCTCTTAGCAAACAAATGTCCCTAATCTTGTTTATTCTTTCCTTCCAGCCTACTGTCCTCTCTACTACGTTTCTAAGTAAATCTCGCGGGAGGGAAAAGCACTCACCGCCCATTATGGTAAACTTCAGACTCTGACCCCAGCAGTTCCCTCTCTCTCGCCTTGTTCGCATAATGCCTTCTCACCAAATCGCGGTCCTCCTCTGCTTGCAGTAGCGGAATCAGGTGGATGCGTGACCAGAGCTTCTCACGAGCCAGCTCGCTACGGGAAGGGAAAACATCAGTAAAACCGGGTGCAGGAGGTTTTCCGGATCGGAAAAGGACATTTTCTTAGCGGACGGGAAAGAGTAGACGCACTTCTGCTCGCGGATGCCTTGACCGACTTTATAGAAGCCGTAGGTCATGATACCTGCAACTCCGAGAAGGTAATAGACTGGACGGAAGCCACGTGCGGGTATATTGCGCTGGAATTATGAAGGGTGATTGTTAGCCTAGCTGGGGTCAATTAGGGGGGTTGGGGAAAGATATTAAAATGATGGATGCAGACGAACGAGCAAGTGTAGCTACCTTGTATTGTACAGGCCCATAGCCGCCAATGGGTGGGAGATCTTGAGGCATGGAGAAGATTGTTGGGCAGCAATTGACGGAGGTTGATACGGGTGGAATAACTTGAGGTTGGGATGCCCAGTCGTTGCCGAGAATGCCCCAAGATGATTTTCACGACCGATACTTCACAACAACACGAATGTCGACGCACCATTATGGATGAAGAGGAGCGACCTCGCAAACTTCAGAAGCTGGATCCATCGATCCAAGATATTTCAATCAATCCTATTTTGAGTCTACAAGAAACAACAATAGACAATTCCAACGTCAACAATCTGCCAGCAAAGAATTTCACAGCACCAACGGCTGCAGACATCGGAAGGAGCGCAGATAATGCAGATGGCCATAGCAATTCCCAAGTAGCATCCGAGTCTGCACTGCAGCTTCCAGTGTCGAAAAGCCAGCTCAAAAGGGAAAGGAAGAAACGGGAGTGGGAGGAAGGTCGTGAGCTACGCAAGGCGAAACGCAAAGAAAAGCAGGCTGAGAAGCGGAGACGCAAGCATCTGGAGAAAAATGAGGAATCGGCCACTACTACTCCCAGCGGTGCAATTGATACTAATAATGACGAGCCCAAAGTCCCAAGATGCCCCATCCTCACACCCATAACCTTCATCTTTGACTGCGGATTTGACACTCTCATGCTCGATAAAGAAGTTATCTCTCTCGGCAATCAGCTCACTCGCAGCTACTCCGAGAATCGCCGCTCGCGCTACAGAACCCAGCTTGTTGTAAGCTCATTCGATGGTCGGCTGCGTGAACGCTTTGAGACTGTGCTCGCAAAGGCATATTTAGGTTGGACGGCTGTCCGCTTTGTGGAGCACGACTTTGTTGCTACAGCAGAGGAGGAAAGGGATAGGATGATGGAGAAGATGAAAGGCTGGAGGCTATATGGGCCACTTGCTACTGCTGGTGCTACTGCTACCACCGCGGAGAATGTGGAGAATGTCCAAACTCCAAATACCCGTAACCCCTCAAAAGGCGACATCATATATCTTACATCTGACTCTGAACACACCTTAACGCACCTCTATCCCTACAACACTTACATTATCGGTGGGATAGTTGACCGCAACCGGCACAAGGGGATATGCTACAAACGCGCGCTAGACCGCGGAATCCAGACCGCTAAGCTACCCATTGGTGATTATCTAAACATGGCAAGTCGGTTTGTACTAGCTACGAACCACGTGTTGGAGATTATGCTTAGGTGGTTAGAGTGTGGAGATTGGGCAGAGGCTTTTACAAAGGTCATACCAAAGCGTAAGGGAGGGGTTGTGAAGGAGCGGGGTGGTGGGGTAAATGGTGGTGATGCAAAGAACGAGGTGCCAGGTGAGGAGCAGAGCAAAGGAGGTGATGATAGCGATGAGGAGGAAGATGATGATGATGAAGCAGAGCATGCTCCGGTTAACAGGAGGGAATGTCCCGCAGATACTATTAAGGATTCTGGAGACACAGGACATAGTGAGAGCCTTGGTGGAAGCCAAAGATGATGTCCTGTCATAGTTGTCCGACCACGGTAGAAATTTCAAACAAGGGCAATACATAAGACCACCGATTGCTTGCCTCCGCAGAAGATAGCAGGAAATTCACTCAATTGCCCACCTCAACGACAGGCATAAAAAACGCCACCTCCATGGCCATAAGTTGGAAAGACAACTTATGCGTTGTCGTGAAGATTAGAAACCCCCGCAGGAGGGGCGTTTCTTTAATCCACTTTAATAAGCGCTTAGCAGGCGCTTGAGAAGATAGCCGCACATTGCTTTAAAATAAAACAAAAACAAAGGGAGTCTATCAGTATAGTTATATGCATGTACATATATTGTATGAATAGACCTCAAATGCTACCAGTGCCCCGTTGTCTGTCGCTACTCCATCTTCATTCATACTGCCCTCGAGATGGCCAAAAAGAAAACCACACCTCAGCCGCGACTCTCGACCTGCCAGCATTGCAGGTCGAGAGTCCCACTGCGCTCGCCACTCGAGCAGAGCGGCTCCCAGCGAAACCGTCTGCTGCCCTTGTAGGGCTCGTTTTCCTGCCGCGAATCCGAGGGATTCACCTTCGCGCTGGGCGCAGCATCACCTGAGAGCGACCAGGCAACCAAGAGGCCGCTCTTGGCTACAGTCGGGGCCAGGAGAGTGTCCAAGCTTGCGACTCATGCAAAAATTCTGCAGGCCCGTTCATGAAGTGTGTAGTGTGTTGTGGTAACCGGGATGTTTTCTGGATCCTACCTGCGAGGATACTAGTTATAGCCATATGGCAGCTAGCCTCTGGGTAGGACTTGGAGGATTGTGCTATACATTAATGTTGTATCCAAGGAACCAGGTATATTTCCAAATTTTCAAAGTATTTTAAATATTCTTCAATATATTTTCCCCATTTCATCCTGATGATCACAAGATATTTTCAAAATAGGATGAATGATATTCCACTAGTTTCTAAAGTTGTCAAATGTTGAAAACAGGTTGCATTTATCCGTTAATATTGGAAAATAATCAATCACAAGCTTTGACAATACTTGCATAAACTTGTCCAGTTATTTTATCTCTAGGATAACTCAACGTTAACTCGTGTTTTGCTTTTTAGGACATTCAAAAATCTCAATTGCAACTGGATAGTATTCACTTCACTCTCATCTCGGGTTGTCGCTTGCATTTTCTTTACTGGATCTTTGCCACCATCGGCAGTAATGTTAGATTGTATACTCAGGATTCGTTGGTTTGTCTACTCTCATTCCTCTGCTCCATATTGTTCGAAAATCAGTCCCCTGTCGGCTAGCATTGCAAAGTTCATATCCCCGCACGCCCCAGGTGCCCGAAATATTTCTACTTATTCCGAGCTACGCAGGCGGACCTATCTCGGGCAAAATCCCTCGCCACGGACGCCGCCCCGCAGGCGCGGGCGACATCCCGATATCCCTATCCTCCTCCGTTTTCATCCGTGTGTGGTACGGGAAACCCACGTGGGAGTTTCAATCCTAGATGTATGGATTTCGCCGTTGAAAACGTTCGTTCGTTGCTGGGGATTGGACGGAGTGAGCACGCGGGGGTCATGTACTTGTGCGAAAGAAGAAGGATGGATCTCTGGTGAAATCAATAATACATGTTGTTACGTACAGATTTTTAGTGCTAGAAACTCGGGTTCCCGGTTTGGCGGGACACCATTTAATGTTGTCTACGTCAAGGGAAAGGAAAAGAAAACTATCAAAGAGAGGGATTTTATGAGCTGTAATTCGTTCGTCGTTTCCAGGAACCATGACGTCGGGTTTCGCCTTTCCGAGGGAAACAACATATATCAAAGTAAATCCATGACGGAGGTAATTGATTGGTCCGCGTTGTATGGATGCAAAAAAAAGTTCAAGAAACCAAATAAATCAGAAAACGTAACGTAACGTCAACATCATCCTTTTCCCCACTACATGCAAAACATAAGATTTATGGTTAGTTAAGAGTGGAGATCAGTTAATTCGCCCGGGATTTCTTTCTTGCTACTACAGAGGGGAGGAAAGCTACAGCACACAGAAGCTCTACCGCGTATGCGAAAAGAAAAAGAGAAACAGGTAAGCAAATGCTCCATGGAGACGCGTATTTTTTTTTAACCCATTGCTTCCATGACGGCATGTCCGTCATTTTACGTTCAATGATATCATAAAGAACCAATGAGTGACCATGTAAGGCCACGTACGGTAGCGCCCTGCTACGTTGCTTTCGTCGCTTCAGGCTCTCCGGTCCCCTTGAGCTTCTTCTCCGCCTGCTCTGATATTCTGTTGAGCTCTCCAACGAATGACTGGCCCCAGAAAGAACTGCAGGAACAAAACGATCAGCCGTATACAAAACAGGAGTAGAGCTTCAAAAAGGAGAGTGCAGCTTATTTTACCAACGTACCTAGTGTACTTCATGACGTAGCGTTCTAGCTTTTGGTAATTGATGGCTCTCTGCTCCTCTCCCATGGTCACTGCATCGTGTATGGCTCCAGCAAGTTCCTCTGTATTCCACGGGTTTACAATGATGCTGCCATTGAGGGACTGCGCAGCCCCTGTGAACTCAGAGAGCACCATCACACCGTGACGTTTTTGCTGCGTGGCAATGTACTCGTAGGAGACTAGGTTCATGCCGTCGCGGGTGGACGAGACAAGACAGACATCTGAGACGGCGTACAAGGCGATGAGCTCGTCAAAAGAGACGGATTTGTGCATATAGTGGATTGGCATGAATTCGATCGTTCCTGCATTAGCGTTGCTAAGCTTGAGGTCCGGTATGAGAAATGGTCTAAGGCTTTTGGGAGAACCATACCAAATTTGCCATTGATCCTACCCACCAACTCATTGACTACCGCCCTCAAGTTTTGATACTCCTCAACATCTTGTCTGCTGGGTACGGCGACCTGCACTAACACCACCTTGCCGATCCACTCAGGATGCTCCGTTAAGAATACTTCCAGTGCGTGGAGTTTCTGCGGCACACCCTTGATGTAGTCTAGTCGGTCCACGCCCACGATAAGCTTTACGCCGTGGAACTTGCGTTCGAGCGTCGCGATGCGCTCCTGAACTTTGGGTTTCTGTAGACCCTCGGTGAACTTCTCAGGATCAATCCCAATTGGGAATGCCCCAACGCTAATAACTTTGCCCTGAAATTCAACACCATTAGGGGTCGTAGCGAGGCTTCTACCGCATAGTGACATGATATTAGTTGATGAATGGAACCCATTATCATAAGAGAAACTGAAAAAGCCATACAATATTCTAGAACAGCTGCTCAAGAAGTGCCTCGCGTAGTCATAAGTATGGAAGCCCACCAGATCACAATGCAGCACTCCCAGCAGTATCTCGTTCCGCACAGGTAAGATCCGATAGATCTCACTACTAGGGAACGGGGTATGCAAGAAAAATCCAATCTTGACATTCTTCTTGGTGGTGCCGATCTCCTCACGTAACATAGCTGGTAGAAGCATCAGGTGGTAATCGTGAACCCAGACCAGATCCCCATCAGAGACATCGTTCGCGATCGCCTTCGCAAACAGCCTGTTTGCGGCACGGTAGGCCTGCCAAGCGGACTCATCGAATGAAATTTCACCTGGATGATAGTGAAAGAGCGGCCAGAGGATAGAGTCTATTTTGGGTTCAGCGCCGCACTGGAACATGAGAACCTCATCGCTCGGGACTTACTTGAGAAACCATTATAATGTCTGTCCGCCAACTCATCATCAATGAAAACCGGGACGGCATTATACTCATCTTTCAACCTCTGCTTGACAACCGGAATGTCTGGCTCCGGTACCTCTAGGCCAGGCCAGCCATACCAATAGAAGGTGGTCGATTTTGAGAGACCACTCAAACCACTGACAAGACCGCCAGAGGACATAGAAAAGTCATAACTGCCATCATCAGAGCGCTTGATGGTAATCGGAAGACGGTTGGAGACGAGGAGCAGATTCGACCCGGGATTGAGCGTTGGGAGGGCGGAAGGCATTGTTGCTAATATGAGGGATTAAAGGCGGAGTAGCCTCAGAAGGAGGAGTGGGTTAGATGAGAGGAAGAGTATGAAGGTTAATAAGGAACCACTAGACGGGTAAGCCTCTAGCGCGCTACATTAGTGTATGGATCAAGTTGTTGCGACGAGAGAATTTTACGGGGAGCATCTCATTATATATTTGTTGAGAGGCAGTCGGCGTTGAATGGTCTGGAATCTGTCACCCTTTCCCTCGTCGGAAATTTTGCCAAATCCCAACTAAGATAACTAGTGCCAGTGACGCAAAGTGGTGGTTTGATAAATGTCGCGCGTCTAATTGCCAGCCAATCAGGCAATCGATAAGCAGACGCGCTACACGCCATCAATCAATGCCAAACGTCGCTTCGGCGTGCTCACCACCGCAACAACAACAACACCACCACCACCACCACCACCAAAACTGCGGACAATGTCGGATTCCGAGTTATTGTCATTGTCCTCGCCGTCCTCTGTACCGTCAGAATCAACTCTAATCGCTGCCCTCCGCGGTACCGTTGAACGCATATTTAAGTCAGGCGATCTAGACAGCTTGACCGTGAAACGCGTTCGTTCTGCTACAGAGAAGCACTTGAAACTTCCAGAAGATTTTTTTAAAGGCCACCCGGAATGGAAGGGCAGGAGCAAGGAAATCGTAGAAGCAGAGGCGGTAAGCAATGCACCCCCAAGCGCGCACATTGGACGTCATTTATGCACTCCCTACATAATTCGTCACGGGCTAATACGTGCACCAACAGAATGCACAGTTCGCTTCAAAGGAAGCAGGCAACGATAAACTATCCAGCCCACCAGCCAAGAAGCCCATGGTCCAAAAAAGGGGTACGTCTACTAATGTAAAAGCTGTTCCTCCGAAGAAGCCAGCCAAAACAGATGGCGCAAAGCAGGGAACCAAACGGAGCTCGCCGGCCGCTGAACCAAAGCAAAAGAAACGACAGAAGAAAGACTCAGTCACAAATTCAAATTTAGAATTACCAACCAGCGATAATGATGAAGAGTCACCCGAAAAGAAAAGCCCGAAAGCCAAAGCAACAAAGCGACAAGAAAAGAATGGCAGAGATTCAGAAGTAAAGCCGGAGAAGGGGCTGATAGTTGACGAAGAGGAAGCGTCAAGAAAAGGACATAAACGGAGCCAGGCTAAAGCATCCCCAGAGAACGGAGACGGTGAGGAAGCTGTTAAGACATCCTCAGGAACAAAATCATATGAAAAGTGTACAAGTAGTATTGGCATTAAAGATATCGGCCTTTCTGTATCACCACCCGCACAGGAAAATAATCCCCAACCAGGCGGTGACATCGGCAATATCTCTGAGAGCGAAATGTCAGTCGTTATTGACGAAGGACCTACTACAAAGGCAAAACGAACGAAGCGCTCTTCAGAGGCCAGCTCTTCGAAGAAGGCTAAATCGGCGACATCCGGCGCTAAGGCTAAACACTCTGCAGGCCCCAAAGACGACGGTACTCCAGAAGCTGAAATCAAGCGGCTTCAATCATGGCTTCTGAAATGCGGCATCCGAAAAGTATGGACCAAAGAGCTTGCACCATATTCTACGCATAAATCCAAGATCGCCCATCTTAAGAAGATGCTCAGGGATGTTGGTATAGAAGGTCGATTCTCAGCAGAAAAAGCTAAGCAAATCAAGGAGGAGAGGGAACTTAAGGCGGAGCTGGAAGCAGTGCAGGATGGAGCAAGAAGATGGGGAGAAGGTGCAACTGAGGAGGATGAGGAAGAAAGTATCCCCAAACCACGGCGTAGGCTGGCGAGGGGGTTAAAGGAGTTGGCTTTTCTGGGGAGCGGTGGGGAAGAAACTGATTGAATACCAGTGGAAATATTGGAGCCCAAAAGTATGCTCTGACAATGTTACCTGAAATACCCCAACTAGTTTACTCTATCATAATAACATGGTGTAGTCTAATATATAGAGGCGGAGTTGTGTAGTATGTGTAATTCCTGAACAGCCGGCGCCCATTCAATTGGAAGACCCAGGGTGATTGGGATATGGAACGCTGTCCATTTGTCACGCCGCGAGTTTCTTTTAAGACAAGAAAACCAGTAACGATATTTCCAGTCATCACGAGCAAAGCGATATAACCTAAGGCATGTATGTAACCCTAAAGCATTCTTTCCCGACCCGACAGGTGCTGAAGCATATGATGTGGACGGGTTCGCTCCGGGTGCTGGGCTGTTACGATCCCACTGCGATCTTGCCGCTATTGTTCATACGTTGGGCGACGACACTGAAGACGACAACTGATGACATGAAAAGGACCAGATTGTAGAACTAGAAATTACTCGTAAATATTGCACCAATGAAATATGAAATCGAAGCATGCTATTGAGACAAACTCAGGTAGGTGATATGAATGAGAAGGAACAAGAAAATGGCACTCACAGCATTTCTAGAATATGCACTCTCTTCCGCCTCGGTGCGGGCTTCGACAAAAAGACGACGTAGGTTTGGGAGTTTAGACTATTGCTATATTAGGTCATAATGAAAATATAGGACGTAATGATTTGAGAGTGGTGTATTGTACCATTTCCTATGAGCTTGCGGCCTTATATTGATCCTTTATGGAGCATTGAACGTTTCGACGATCAGAAATGTTTATATCAGTAGCGACTATTTCTTGGCGGGCACGATTTCACCTCCGAACTCAGCGTCATTTACCCACCGCTGGCCATCTGCCCAATACCTGGGCTTTTACATTACTTACACTCTGGACCTTTCGAAGACTTGGCTCAGGCAGAAACGCTAAAAGGAAGAAGCCACAGGCATCCATAGAAGCTTCATCCTCTTGGATTTGTGCTTGCCACCCGCGAGCGTGACTCCAAATCTGGACAGTGACCGTGACTCGACGCCTCGAAAATAGTGAGAAATATGGCAGTGAATAGGATCCGGGGCGCATTTGCGGTGCCTCGGAAAGGCGAGACCTTTGAGTTGAGGGCTGGATTGGTGTAGGGACTCCTTACGTATGCAATTGAAGTGCTAGGCTGACATGAATCGTGGTGAAATAAGTTCACAATATGCCTACGAACGGTGAGATATTCCCTGGCTATGGGCGGCAATAACTCTAAAGGCAGTATAGGAAAGAGGCAATACAGAAGACTATCATGTCTATGACTTTGGGCAAAGACGTTTCTGCGCTCTTTCCAGACGTCCTGAAGAACATAGCGACCTCAGATCTCGACCAGAAGAAACTAGTATACCTCTACTTAATGTCTTTCCTACCTCAGCGAGTCGAAGTCTTTTAAACCTTGCTGATCTTGTGGTAGGAATTACGCAAAGTCGCACCCTGACCTATGTATCCTCGCCGTAAATACTTTCGTCCAAGACTCCGAAGATCCAAATCCGTTGGTCCGGGCACTTGCGATAAGAACAATGGGTTGCATTCGAGTCGACAAAATGGTGGATTATATGGAAGAACCACTTCGAAAGACTCTACGTGATGAATCACCCTACGTTCGCAAGACTGCGGCCATATGTGTTGCTAAGCTTTTCGACCTAAACCCTACCATGTGTTTGGAGAATGGATTTCTCGAGACGCTGCAAGAGATGATTGGGGATTCGAATCCCATGGTTGTTGCCAATTCTGTTACAGCGCTAGCTGAGATCACCGAGGCAGCTCCGGAGACGAAGGCATTGCAGGTCACGCCAGCAACACTGAAAAAACTTCTAATGGCATTGAACGAATGCACTGAATGGGGAAGAGTGACAATCCTCACGACACTAGCTGACTATCATGCTGCAGACGTCAAAGAGGCAGAACACATTTGCGAAAGAGTATCTCCACAATTCCAGCATGTCAATCCTAGTGTGGTGTTGGCTGCTGTGAAGGCTGTCTTTCTACACATGAGGAATATCAACCTGGATCTTGGCAAGCAATACTTACGGAAGATGGCTCCACCGTTAGGTGCGTAATTTCCTCTCGCGGAAAGGGATGGCTTTTAGCTGATCGATAGCAGTTACGCTGGTTTCATCAGCACCAGAGGTGCAGTATGTTGCTCTCCGTAACATCGACCTACTACTTCAAAAGCAGCCAGATATCCTTAGCAAAGAATTACGTGTTTTTTTCTGCAAATACAATGACCCCCCATACGTCAAACTCCAGAAGCTAGAGATAATGATCCGAATCGCCAACGAAAGGAATGTCGACCAACTACTAGCAGAACTGAAGGAATATGCTCTGGAAGTGGATATGGACTTTGTACGCCGAGCAGTGAAGGCAATTGGTCAGGCTGCCATCAAAATCGACGCGGCCAGTGAGAAGTGTGTCAACGTGCTGCTGGAACTTATTGGCACAAAGGTCAATTATGTTGTTCAGGAGGCGGTGGTCGTGATCAAGGATATATTCAGGAGATACCCCGGTTATGAGGGAATCATTCCAACACTCTGCAAGTGTATAGATGAATTGGACGAACCGAATGCGAGAGGATCATTGATCTGGATTGTTGGAGAATATGCCGAGAAGATAAGCAACGCCAACGAAATACTTGCTGGGTTCGTTGAGGGATTCATGGAGGAGTTTACACAGGTTCGTTTTGAGAGTTTTCTATGCAAGGTAGTGAGTGATGTTGACATATTCTAGGTCCAGTTACAAATTCTCACTGCAGTAGTTAAACTTTTCCTAAAGAAGCCGGATCAGTCGCAGGGACTTGTTCAGAAGGTTTTGCAGCAGGCTACGGCGGAGAATGATAACCCTGATATTCGAGATCGGGCGTATGTGTATTGGCGGTTATTATCGAGTGACCCTCAAATTGCCAAGGTAAGCCAATGGCATAAACTTCTGCAAATATTGTCGAGTAGCTGCTCACGACTTCTAGAACATCGTCTTGTCGGATAAACCTGCCATCACGACCACGATACAATCTCTCCCTCCTCCACTACTGGACCAACTCCTAAACGAAATGTCGACGCTCGCGTCCGTATATCACAAGCCTCCAGAAACATTTGTTGGACAGGGCAGATTTGGCGCAGATGCCGTCCAGAAGGCAGCTATAGAGTACGTTCATTCCCCTATTTCATTATTCTCCTTTATCCGGATGTCCTGCGCATAGCGGATAATATCATAGACCTAAACCCAAGATTGATAATTGCTCCTTAACTGAAATAGGGAACAACTTCAAAATGCCCGCGACAACCCTATCGCAGCAGCAGCAGCAGCAGGCGGCGCGGCTTCAAATGACGCCACACAGAACGCAGAAAATCTCCTGGACATCGACTTTGACGGCGCCGCTCCTGCATCATCACAAAGTGGTCCTCCTACCGCAGGCTCATCAGGCTTAGAAGGATTAGCAGGCACACCACAACGCACCGCCTCACCAATGGCATCATCAGGCAACAGAAACCTCGACGACCTAATGGGTGTCTTTGGCGGCAGCGCAGGCAACGCGGATATCCTGAACGGCTTTGCGGGGTTAGACCTGGGTGGGTCGACAAGCCAGCCTCCTCCTCAACAGCACAAGAAGGCCAACGAGGATATTCTAGGGTTGTTTTAAAGTGGGGAGGAATGAGCCGATAAAAGCGGGGCATGGAGGGAAGGGAGGGGCAATTTGCGTGACGATGACAATGGTGTGTATCATTCAATCACGAAGAAAAAAACTAGCAGACAGTCAGTTTCTTCTCTTCTGCATGGCTAGTCATCTCAGGACAGGACAGACAGGCAGACGTGAAAGACAAGAAAGAAAAAAAAATATAATTATCTATATGCTCCAAATGAATGAGCCTCTTATTTTGCCCCTTTTCAAATTAAGGTGGGGCAACTCCCCCCCGCTGGCTGCATACATATTACAGACTGTACCCCTCCCTCATCCTAGCCCCGTTGCAAACGAGATCAGGACGGATGTGTATCCTAATCGACGATAGCCAGATAGATTCCCCGCCCTTGCATACGGATGGGGAGCACATACATAATCAGATCTGACGATCCCCCCCCCCCACCCCCCTCGCGCGATCTGCAATTTAATTAATCCATCTTAAATAACGGACCTCCTCCCCCTCAGTAAAAAAAATATATATATATATAAAACTCTATCCAGAATTATAATTATTCCCAACAAATCCGTTTCCTTGCCAATTTTTTGTATGTGACTCCTGAGGGGTATTGCGTTGGCAGATTATGCATGTCAGGTTTTCTGATTGATTATCTTATTTTGTAGATTTGCAGCCTTTTGTTTCGCTTCCTTTCTTCTTCCCCAAAAAGATATTTTTGTTTCTCTCTTCTTTTTTTTCGCTCGCTGTTTTCGGAGATTACGTAGTGTTCTGCTTTCGGAGAAATTCCAAAAATAAAAGAACATGTCGCCGACCCGGTATACGTAGCAGGACAAGGAAACTTTTATGCCTAATTCTTTTATCTTGGACAAGAGCTCGGTCTTGTCCAAAGTTAACTCACTCCAATTCTGCATTTTCTCCCTTGAACCACTACACTACCTACGCGTACAGGAGAGAGTGTGAGGTGAGAGAGGGACAAAAACAACAAAAATAACCACAAGGAAATTTTTAGACTGTCCATCAACGTAGACTTGTAAGATAAATTTGTGACTCTCAGATTTCTTCCCAAAAATTAACTCACCATAGACCGCAGACCATATCAAAACATATTCATTCCTGTGTATGCGCCATGCCAAGTATACCGTATCGACAAAAGGAAACCAAAAAGAGTAAAACTCCACCGTAGCCAATTTCCGTAACCTGGCATCATTGCAATAACCGTCCACCGTCAAAGCAGATAGAAAACAAAATACCCACAACATTCTAAAGCCAGGACCTGAAATCATTCTATCGAAGACCTGCCTCCGTGATACGCAAAGGATCATGCCGTGCAAAAGGAAGTGAATTCCGTAGCAAAACGTAACACATCCCCCCCCGTGATTCATTGTCATAGATTGTAAGAGGAATCGTTCGTCAATTTTTAATCCTCTTAAGAAAGACGTAGCTGCCCGACCAAACCCGCAACGTGTCGAATCGTCAATTAAAAAGCATTTCCCGTAGTTGATGTTCGCCAAAAAGATTAGCTTCCCCGAGAGAGATCTCTTCCTGTCTTACGCGGCAAATACCCGATCCAAAACTCTCAATGCCCTCATATCTTCCCTGAATCCCAATTTCTCGCTGGGAATATCCTGAGGAACACCCGGATTTTTCGGAGTACCGCCAGGACTCCTGCTGCTGAATCGACTTCCACCTGTGTCGCTTTGCGCATCTCCATTGATCTCAGATGCACAGGTGCCAATCATGAGCGGCCCAACACTCGGGATGCTGTGTCCTGAGGGAGTCGATTCACGGATTGGATTAACATCCCATTTCTCCAGACCCGGCGGTGTTCGAGAGGCCGTCATTATTTGGGCCGGCGTCGCTGACGCTGCCAACGGAGACATGTATCTGGGTGCCGTGCTGAAAGGAGGTGGAGTGGAAACTCGAGGGTATTGACCTTGCTGCTGGGCGATCAAGACTCCTTGTGCAATTCTGGGAGATGCATTAGCGACATATTGCGGTAGTAAGTGTTGTTGTGGCGGTGGAGTGTAAGATAGCATCGCCCCTCGGTGTATAGGAGGTGGCGGATGAGGCAAGCTGTTTTCGGAGGGCGGGGGAGGAGGCCGGTCGAAAATACTCAGTGGAGGTGCAGACGTTGGTTGTGGTGTATTCTGTCGGTTGTATTGCGGTGGAGACGTATTAGAATTACTAATTGGCAATGGTAATTGTGTCCCCGCGCCATAATGTCCTGAAGGATAGCTCGTAGGGGGTGTTGACATTGGAGTTGGAGGCCACCCATGCGAATAGCTATGATTCGAAGATCCGGCCAGTGAATAACCTGGGACGGGGACTGCTGACAGACTATGAGGTTGAGGGGAGTACGTGCCCCCACCTAAGGGGCCCTGCGGCACCACAGGTACATTCTGTTGTTCATGGACGGTCGACTCTGGATACATGCCTTTAGGTGGGCGGATCTTGTTCAGGTTTGGATCATTCGTTGGTTGTATCAATCCCTGTGCCGTTGGATGCGATCGAGCGTAATAGCTTATAAGATGAAGATGCTGACCATTCGCAGTCGTGATGCTGAATGATTGCTTCATCAACCCGTCTGGTTTATATCTATACCCATCCGGACCATCCTCTCCCATTTCCATATCCGAATTGTCGCTCCATCGTTGGCTGTCCGGAGTCTTCCCATTCCTCCCTTGGGCCACATGTGTAACCGGCGGTGCGAAATTGTTTCCACCTCTCTTGCCTTCCATTTCCCGGTATGTAAGGAAGCTACCTGAAACTCTACTAGCGCTCCACGATTTCCCGTCAGTCCATCTTCTCATCCCTGCCTCTCGCTCATCCCAAACAAAAACAGATCCAGACTTGATCGACTGCCGTTCTTTCTCCGATAATCTCCTCTGTACCCGAGGCAGCAATCCTAATCGGCAGGCCTCGAATAGCAGTATGGCATCCGCGGGAGCCCGTACATGGCCATGATATGTTTCCATCATCCTTGAGACTGGCCCACCGGCAACAGCAAAAGAAACCTCAAAGGTGAACAGAGACGGACAGATAGATAGACAAAGGAGATGCCGTGTCACAGCGAGTACAACGTTATAGATCTTTTTCAAGACCACCGAAAAAGACTGGTGCAAACACCCAAATACTCTCAAGCCCTATAAACTCTAGAGGAATGTAGAATGTCTTTGCGGCCGACTCCAGAAGTCCAACAGGGAAGCCAGTTGATCGATACAAGTGACCGGTACCTCCTTTACGGGTTCTTGGAGCGCTGATGGAGCAAATTGTTAGGATCCAAATCAGAGTAAATGTGTAATAAAAATAGAGAAGGAGAAGTAATTAGAATATGAATTGAAACATGCTATTGGGCTAGATAAAGTGGAGAGCCTATAGTGAAAAATCACTCGGACGAAATAGAAAATAAGGACAGGGTGATGGTAAACGGAGCAACGGGGTGTTTAGAGAACGTACACGGTAGACACAAGACAACTAACACTGTCGGCAATAAAAAGAATAGAACTGGTCGGGGGACATCAAGGACGCTCCCTGAACTCACCGGCCGAGCAGCAATATATGCGCGATGATTTACGGTTGACTCGAGCTTGGTGGATAGGATGGACACCGAACGTCGCACTGGATGGGAACGGAAGCGGGTTTGGTTTTCTTACACGGGAAAAAGATTGCCCGCGTCGCCAGGAGAGACGGAAATGGAAACGGCGACGTATTATTAACTCGAGTCAGCGCAAATTCGGTGCGGCGTAAGAGGATGAACAGGCCAGCTGAGTGTTGCAGTTGGGGGCGTTGAAGGCGTTGAAGTGGGAATGTGTGGGAAGGAGCAGACAAGTTGGAAGTAGGTGCCAAGTCGAGGGCCGACGTTAACATTGAGATTAATTGGCAGGATGAAATCAGTGGGAGAGAGAAAGTTTGGAATGCGTCGGCCTTGAATGGTCATTCCAATAATCTGTCCATATGCTGGTGCTGACTAGAGCATGTACGCTGCGTATGAGGATGAGTTAGAGCAGGGTTAGAGAGGATGGGATAGGATGGGGTGTCCTTGAGAGGCCGTAACACTGGAAATAACTAGGATACCAACTAACCCTCTTCCGCACAGACGATGCGGCGCAAAGAACCCTGTTACCTCTTGCCTCAGGCTTATGTACGGAGCTGTACGTAGTACGGGTGGATGAATGTTATAAGTACGTGGAGTATGAGCAGTTGAAGTTGGGTGTGGGTATGTAGCTGGAACGTAAAAGTACAGTCTCGCCGAGGGCTGGGCAGCGACTTGACTACCTGTCCTGAGACAAGCACCAAACCATGGAATGGACGAGACAATTTATTGCCTCTCCATGATTCATATAGCATTGCGCGTCGGCGTCCGTCGGAAACAAGTGTCAAATGACGAAGGCTTTCCTCGTCGTCTGTTTAATTGCTCTATTTCATTTTGACTAGCATGTTACGTAGGGATGGATCTAGGAATGGATGACCCGCGTTCATCCTTCGGACAATAGGAGTGCTATCCCAACTGGGTGATATACTCCACTTCTTCTGGTTGTCTGTCCAGGATAATAAACTACGGGGATTGGCACGGATGATGCAAGAGACAGAAGGAGGCAAAGAAAGCAGAAGAGAGCAAGATATGGTGTGGATGCCGGATTAGAGTTACGAACAGGTATCCGAGGAACACTTAAAGTAGCATGCGCCATGCCTCCTCCGTCTTGTATGCAGGCATGTCCCGGCCAGGGCTTCCCCTCTCCCCTCCCCACCGCCCCGAAAAAGAATTGCAAACCGGACTGCGAAATATGAGCTTTCTTCCGTGTTGCTCCACACAACCTTAAAAGTGCATAGGCCAAGCATTTGCCAGGGTCTCAAAGCAAAACCAACCCAGGCAAAGTACAGAATCCAAGCCCAGTCCAAGCCTTGTCAGTGGCGCCACCCGACACAAACAAGAACTCACCAAGGTTTTGTAAGCGTCACCAAGACCGTCTACAGCGTACTTGAAGCTCTCGTGCCGAGATCATGCCATGTCCATTCCTTTGTCTCCCTCGCGCTTCTTCCCATCTCTCGCTGTCTCTCTTCTCTCTGCCCGATAGCCTTTACCCGTCCGGATCTTGCTCGCACGGGGTACTGTATCTCGTGATAGGCAAAGGTGCGTGAGCAATAAATCTCGTACCTCACATCGGCTGAACTCTCACTGTTACCTGAGCCCCCTGTCCAACGTTAAAATGCTTGTCACGACGCCTCTTGCCCCGACTGATCCACCACGTTACATGTACTCGTAGCACTGTGCTCCGTGCATGTTTTTACGCAGTAGTTCATTGCTCGTTCATATGAGTGGTAAATACTCTATGTAGGCTCTAGTTCGGATATGTACAGGCATCAGGTACAATTAGTGAGGTTCTTTCCATCACTACTCACAACTCCCGAGAGGTGCCTGTGCAATATTCTATCACTTTTCAGATTCTCAAACCAACAACTTGCTTCACGTGAGGGGCCAAGTTTCTTTGCGCGCACGGCTAAAAACGCCATCGGGCTACTCGCCTCTTCGTCTCCTTGCCTCCAGAGCCGTTGATCGAGAAGACAGAAAGAAGACAGCCGCAGGCCTGAGACGGAAGCGGGCGCAGGTTTGCGTATCCAATCATTCCAATCACAACTGAATCACTCTGACTCTGATTGATCGGACTGTCCTGTTTCGGATATGTGGGGATCTGTTGGAATGTCACCGGTCGGACGACGCGTAAGCGTTTTCAAACTCGCGCAGACATGAACGGTATCGCCAAGCTCTGAGTGGTTCTCCCTGCGACCTCTGCTGCCTGTCCCTCTCCTGCCTGTCCCTCTTCTGCCTCTCCCTGAAGGATTACGTTGAATGGTCAAACCATGCCGCCGAGCCGTTGATCGGTCTTGGGACTGGGAGTTTAATGAAATTAGGCTCTACGCAGTACGGCCGCTGACACCCTACCGCGATCGAGCGACAGAACGATTGGTCGTCATGCAGCGGTCGGGGAAAATTTACACCTTTTCATCATCCTTCAGCTAGCTTGTTCACTCACGGTTGGATGCCTCGGTCGATTCAAGATGATGACTACTCGTTGGATGGACGGATATTTCCGGGCAGCTGGAAGTAAGAATAGGGATCTTCAACGGCGTTTCCCGTCGGTGGAATGAATCATCGATTCTCTACCACGTACGTACAAGTGTGGTATGTATGTAATCGGCAGGCTGAGTGAGGAATGGTGGCTGCCGCACGGGACGGAATGGGTGGCACAGCGACGCAACACATCGGGATTCGAAGCGGCCGATTAAGTTGCTTAAGCGAAGACTTGGCGTGTGACAAAAGTCCCGGCGCAGGTATGTACTCCATCGCTTGAACCTCAGCGAGTACGTACAATGTAGTACTCGCACGTGCTCAAGCCTTACTAATACTCACAGGTGTTGCCGGTCTGCTGGAGCAGCTGTAGGATGTCCCTCATTCTCTTTTCTTGTCTGGCACCAGTCGCGGGGACGGCAGCGGAATAATTGGTCTTGCCCGTGCTTGCATGGCTTGCATGGCTTGCTTACATACTCGGCTCAATCCACCACGACGTACTCCGCCAGGAGAAAAACAAAGCAAACGAAGCAAAAGAAAGAAGGTGGGCTGCGCGGCAGAGGTGATGAGGCTGGCTGTTGGGGATCCAAGGCACGGCGGCACCCTGCAGCGCATATTCCGCCAATGATGGCATGCGTGCGACACACAACTGCCATCTTTCTCACCGATTCTTGATATCCTCAACACAAACTTCTCCGTCCGTGCGCACGCATCTGTGCCCCGGCATGCTCCGCAACAAGACCCTCTTGTACTCCGTAACATTCTTGTTTTCCTTGTGGCATGTTGTACAGTTGCCCTTGCTTGATCCGCGCTTGCACCACGGATAGATGGATCGACGCCTGGCCGTGGTTTTCGGATCGGGTAAGAGCCACCCCGTATGCTATCAATGAGTACGAGACAAAGTTGGTTTTGATATTTTAGTTGGGATTCTCGGACTAGCTTGCTTCTTTTCTTTTCCCATGCAGATCGCAGAAACCGGCTAACCGAAACCAAACGAGCAAGAAAAACAAAAACTTCTCAATGACTCTCAACACCTTCGTATCTCCACCTCCAACTTCAAGAAAAACCCCAAGTCTCTCTCGCGGATTCTTCTATCAAGAAATTCCATCTTCGGGCTAAAAAATGGAATCCGCATCAACGTTCGAGCTTGAATTACTTAGCGCAAGGCGACGGAGGCGAGGTGAAATCGATGTCCATTTTCGACGCGTCATTATCATCCATGCACGGTCTCATTACGGCTTGGCAGGACGGTCTTATTCCTAAGCCCCGTATATGCGCAAGATTCGTGTTTCTCCCCGCTATTCAAGTGGACAGTCGGAGCCTAGTCGGGCTTATCCGAGGGTTTGCGATGGTGATGCTAATGTTAAGTTTAACCTCTTTGCTCCCCTTGTTTAAGCTTGCTTACATATTTATTATATTGCCCTGCATCTCCAAGTCTGTGCGTTATGCAAGTGAGGCGTCGATTGGCGGGTGCGTGGTCCTTTGGCTACGCACCTCCCTTCTGCTTTCAACTTTGCGTAGCGCGGATGAACGCAAATGGGAGGGCAATACATCCCCCCAAGACAAGAGAGAATTGATATCATCAAACCCTTTGCCCCATCCACTCGTACTTTCATATCCTAAAATCCGATGGCGCATCTCAAGCGTTAAGGTTGGTTGGCTGTGCCGCCAAGAGCTGAGTCGATGGAATGGGACGCCGCACCTAAATCTGACAAGGATGGGTGGGGGCGAGTGGGTTGTGTGGGTAAGCTTAGTTTATGCGAAAGGATGGAAGGCGGAGTTATATTCTTGAAACGGAGGGATGCGTTTTATTTGATATTCCCCCCCCCCTTTTTTTTTTAAGGACCACACGTGGTTTGATTATGGTGTTGCCATAAGGTCCCTGAGAGGTCAGCGGTTCAAGGGTTTTCTATCTTTTCTTGTTTTATTTTATTTGATCTCCCGCAATTTAATGCAAGGTAGCATGAGACATTACGAAGTTTAAATGGTTGGGGAGATTAAAAATATATAGGATACGTATAGCTGGATGGAGGAATCAAGTGGATAAATATTCACTGGGGTAATAGAGGTAAGCAGAGCAACGCTTTCAATTTGGGTATAGCGGCCGAAAACTAAGCATATGCCTATAACTGTCGCGAACAGATATGATTGGTTGAACTATATTTTTGTTAATTTCCGAGTCGTTTCCCATGGGCGTATTCGGTGCTGAACGGGGCAATGCTTATTTTCGCATCTCTCCGCTGCCATCCATCCCCCTCTTACCTCAAGAACAAAAAAGAAATAATAATAATAATCTTTTACCTTTTATTTTTAATTTTTTTCCTCTTCCAGCCCTGACTGAAGATGTTTAAGTCTATAATTAAGTTCAAGCATATTATTTTGAAATCCAATATTATTATGGGAGATTTACTTGTATAGCATGAATTTTGATCTTAATTACTCAGATAGCACATAACATTTACTAATCTAGCATGAATTTCTACCACTTGTTGGCCATGCCCAGAGAACAACCACAACCCAACCGCCTCTCGAAGGAAATTCTGATATGTTACAGGAACTCTATTGTCCTGAGTTTTTCCTTGACTACCATCACTGATAGAATTATATAGATGTATATACGTACACGAAGTAGGTTCCAAGTTCGCTAAGCAAGAGTCTAGCCTTGGGTGGATTCTTAACTGAAGTGAGGTGTCTTATTTAGGTAGCATACCAGATCAAACATTGCTGCTGTCGAGTATCTCTATACATGCAATGAAATCTACTGAGTTGCTAAGGAATTAAAGTTAGTGCATTCTAAGGTACTTGTATAATGTCACAGCAGTCAAGCCATTCCAGGTGTAGGCGGTAGGCAAGGCCGACCGCTCATACAGGAGGAGAAAGGACGACCACCCAGGGCCATGCCAATATTGGCATCACGGCGCATCAAGGCCATTCCAGGTATAGGTGGTCGGCCAGGCCGACCGACCATACAGAGGGAAGAGGGCATTGACCTGGTGCAAGGTCACAGCTATTACGTTTGCTTACAGCGTTGTATTCGCTTACCAGTCCAGTAGGGGAAGCTCGCCTGACGAGCGACCCAATTATGTATTTCGCGCATGCACGGTAGTGCAGGGTTAGTGATCGCAAGACGGCGGAGTGATCGCAGGTGCGATCACCCTTGGGACGTACGATCATGATCGTACGAGATCGCAGAGGCCTAGCTTACAACGAAGAAGCGATCACCTGCGATCATGGTACGTACCAGATCACGATGCGAGTACTATATAGGAAGGCTCGGCCTTCACCACTTAGGAGCATCGTGCTCAACTCAAATCTTGAATCAGTATTCATAGTAACGAACCCGCACTGCCAGTGAACCAAGTGAACCAACACACCCTTTGTCGTTTGTATTCAGCTGTCTAAGTAACAGAGATTTATCTCGCAACCCAAGTCCTTAGACGCAGGATCCTTTAAGCCCCAGGTTGGACCTAGGCTTAACTGTTACGTTTGCTTACAGCGTTGCATTCGCTTACCAGCCCAGTAGGGGGAGCTCCCCTAACGAGCGACCCAATTATGTATTTCGCGCATGCACAGTAGCGCAGGGGTAGTGATCGCAAGACGGCGGAGTGATCGCAGGTACGATCACCCTTGGGACGTGCGATCATGATCGCACAAGGTCGCAGGAGCTTTACTCACAGTGAAGAAGCGATCGCCTGCGATCATGGTACGTACCAGGTCACGATGCGAGTACTATATAGGAAGGCTCGGCCTTCACCACTTAGGAGCATCGTGCTCAACTCAAATCTTGAATCGGTATTCATAGTAACGAACCCGCACTGCCAGTGAACCAAGAGAACCAACACACCCTTTGTCGTTTGTATTCAGCTATCTAAGCAATAGAGATTTATCTCGCAACCCAAGTCCTTAGACGCAGGATCCTTTAAGCCCCAGGTCGGACCTAGGCTTAACGAATCGTTACACCCTTCATGGTCAAGGACCACGTCAGCCGCAACGCAAGGAGGCTAGTATTGCCGGAGTCAATGCATATCCACCCAGTTTTCCACGTATCACTGTTAGAACCATACAACAGTCAGGAATCTAAGCGGCCGACACCTATCCCACCTCGACCGACGGAAGTGGACGGAGAGGGAGAATGGGAAGTCGAAGAGATCCTAGATAGTAGGCTAAGGAAATTGGGCAGAAGAAGGAGAGAGACTCTGCAATACCTGATAAAATGGGCAGGATTCCCACGTATTGAGGCAACTTCACAATCGGCCGACGATACGTCCAACGCAGAAGAGGCGGTCAGGGAATTTCACGCGCACTACCCCACCAATCCAGGGCCAATGACCTGAATTAAGCAGGAAGGTCACGTCTATAATTTTTAAAAAACTACGACGTAAGACATTACGATGGGACCGAAAGTATACAGTGAGGAGGAAAAACAATCGTTATTCTATAAATACAGGATAAAAATACGCAACAGGAATGAAAACAACGCCAAAAGAAAAGAAATACAAAAGCAAGGATACAGGAAAAGGAGAATGAGAGAAACAAAGGAAACCAATGACCGATCCATCACCCAAGACGCTCGAGAGCCCGCCGAAACCGTCCCATTTCCGCCGAACGCACCACATCCGAATCCTGCAGGTTCTGAATAGTCAGATCCTGCGCTGCGATTTGCTGTTGCAAAGCAGCAATCGTCTGGGCCTGGGCTGCAACGGTACGTTGCAGCGCCCGGAGCTCGTTCTCCAAAAGGAGGGGATGACAAGCATCCGGGCGAAGGGCCGACCCAGAACACGAGCTTGACCGTGGTCTAAATACAGGACCACGGTCAGAGGAAACAGAGGGGGAACGGACTGGAGAGGCGGTGCGGCGAGAGGGAGGGGACCGAGATTGTCGAGGAACCGACCGTGGCCGGCGAACAGGGTCACGGACAGAACGACGACCTCGACCACGACTGCGAACAGGCTGGTCAGTCTTGACCTACTACAGTTAGCAGGATGGACTTAGGAAAGGGAAGACGCTCACTTACCGGACTCCTGAGCGCAACGCGCTCTCAGAGGTGAGGAATCCCCTCGACCAATGGACCAGGGCGCTGCCGAGTAACCCGACGAGAGGAAGTAGGAACCAGTCCCTCATCGTCACCGTCGTCACCGTCGGAAGGGCGGGCGACATCCCCCGGTCCCAGACCCCCGGCCATTATTAGCGCAAAGGCCGGGAGCGGAATTAAGGGGGCGGCGGACGACTCAGGGGTCGGGGGATCCTGCAACACAATTAGCAAAGAGCAAAGACAAGAAAGAAGTAAGACTCAGCACAACACATCTCTGAGCCTTCGAGGCGCACAAGGCGCAGGCAAAGGCTTTCCCAGCCGCAGGAAGGCCAACCTAACAATAAGGCTGCCCACCTCTACGACAGGCGGAGCAGCGAGCACCCCCGAATAACCGTACCACCCCGAACAGAAGTTTATTGACCCTCAGGAGGGTGTTCCGCTGCGTCTTGCTATGGCCGGGGCCAATAGCACGCAAGGATGGACGCAGAGGACCCGAGAAGCTGGCGACGGGGATGGCAACGACTGTAGGAAGTCCCGGAGAGCCAGAAACAGCCGACGCGGGATGATTAGCGTCGCCTTCGAAAACAGGAGGAACGACATCAGAGCCCGCGACGGGCGAGACTGACCCCCCAAGGGTCAAGAATCCAGGAATATGGGCGGGGGGACCGGAGGTTTGGCGACTGAGTGTCGCCACGACTGTGGTGGTGGAGGCGGTATGGTTGATGGCTGTAAAGCCACCAACCCGGGGACCGTCTGTAACGATTCGTTAAGCCTAGGTCCAACCTGGGGCTTAAAGGATCCTGCGTCTAAGGACTTGGGTTGCGAGATA
>JAJDMY020000625.1:0-21205 GCA_022345705.2 Sabuloglossum arenarium | reverse complement strand
GACGGAATGTGAAGGTGGGATGTGCTCGCGCGAGCTCGAGGTGAGCATCACCCAGCTCACCTTTTAAAGCGGCGCTAACTGGGTGAGGTGCTCGCGAGCAAAAAGCAGTTTACTGTCGTACTATGTGGCCAAGACATCTAACTTTTGACAGACGGGTCACGAACGTGACGACACAAATGTATCTCCGACCTGAATAATCCTAATTTTATCTCCATATTGACTCAACATAGACCAAGATGCAGGCGCCTGTTGTGGTGATGAGTATGAATACTCTCGGCTCTCAGCTAAACGCTAAGCTAATCGTCGTTGACAGACACCCAGAGCGGTGACAGACAGGTCGGCAGAAAAGCTCAGATCTCAAACATCACCGCCGCCAAAACGTATTGACCTCTTCCCTTGGTGACTTGAAAAAGCTGACGGATGTCCTTAATATAGAGTAGCAGATATTATTCGATCATGTCTGGGTCCAAAAGCTATGTTGAAGATGCTCCTGGACCCGATGGGCGGTATTGTTTTAACCAACGATGGCCATGCAATCCTTCGAGAAATTGAGGTTGCACATCCCGCTGCAAAGAGTATGATCGAGCTCAGTAGGACCCAAGACGAAGAGGTAGGAGACGGTACAACAACAGTCATAATATTAGGTACATTTATGTCTAGTTCCAGATTGTGTAATTCGACTAACGTCATGTAGCTGGAGAGATTCTAGCGCAAGCCCTACCTCAACTTGAGCGTAATATTCACCCTGTTGTCATTATATCAGCCTTCAAACGTGCTCTTGCAGACGCCCTTGCAATAATCGACGACATCTCTACCCCAGTCAACATTGACGATGACAAGGCTATGTACAACCTAATATCCTCATCCATAGGTACAAAGTTTGTCTCAAGGTGGTCTGTTTTGATGTGCAATCTTGCTCTCAAAGCTGTTCGAACGGTCTCGTTTGATGTCGGTGGCGGAAAGAAGGAGGTAGACATCAAGCGTTATGCACGCGTTGAGAAAATCCCTGGAGGCGAGATTGAGGATAGCAAAGTACTGGATGGAGTAATGTTGAACAAAGACATTACACATCCAAAGATGCGACGGAAGATAGTAAACCCTCGTATTGTCCTTTTGGATTGTACGCTAGAATACAAGAAGGGGGAGTCACAGACAAACATTGAGATCAGCAAGGAAGAGGACTGGAATAGGATTCTACAGATTGAAGAAGAGCAGGTAAAGGCTATGTGCGATGCTATATTAGCTGTAAAGCCAGATCTTGTCATTACGGAGAAAGGTGTTTCCGGTACGTTCCCCGAGCAAAGTTGATATTAGCAGGATATTGACTTTCAAAAGACCTAGCACAGCATTTCTTTATGAAAGCTAATGTCACTGCCATTCGTCGTGTCCGCAAAACCGATAATAATCGTATCGCCCGTGCTACCGGCGCTACCATTGTCAACCGTGTTGATGACATTCAAGAATCCGACGTGGGTACGCAGTGCGGGTTGTTTGAGATTGAGAAGATCGGAGACGAATACTTCACTTTCCTGACCAAGTGCAAATCTCCTAAGGCTTGTACGATCTTGCTTCGAGGACCTTCAAAGGACATCCTTAATGAGATCGAGCGTAACCTGCAGGACGCCATGTCTGTCGCTCGAAATGTCATGTTTCATCCACGTCTCTCTCCCGGGGGTGGAGCAACTGAGATGGCAATATCTGTTAAATTGGCGCAGAATGCGAAGACCATCGAAGGTGTGCAGCAATGGCCATATAAAGCAGTTGCCGAAGCTATGGAAGTCATCCCTCGGACACTGGTGCAGAATGCGGGCAGCAGTCCTGTAAGAGTTCTCACACAGTTAAGGGCGAAACATGCAGAAGGCGGTAGCAGCTGGGGCATTGATGGGGACAAAGGCACTCTGGTCAATATGAAGGAGTACGGCGTTTGGGAGCCCGAGGCGGTAAAGCTACAGAGTGTGAAGACCGCGATCGAGGTACGCTGTTAAATGGGTTTGGAACTCGCCCATGCTCGTGCTAACTTTGTTTATTTCTAGGCCGCCTGCCTCCTACTCAGAGTCGATGACATTTGCAGCGCAAAATCCGCCAAACAAGCCAGCGGACCGATTGGTGGAGGCGGTGAAGATTAGAAGGGGATCAATCTGTGCCACTTGCCGGTAGTTCAAGCCATGTATGTACTTGTACGAATGGAGACAGCAAAAAGTTCAGTAGATTTTATATTCTAGGAGTGCCAAAGACTGTTAGTGCAGTAAGAGGCATCCATGTGCATGATGCGATTATACAGTTTGGACCGTCGACAACTGTGAGGCTGCGCTCCCCTTAGCCTCTATGATGCCTCATTCCCCTACGCATTCTCGCTTTTCACTCCCTTTCCGTAGTGCAACCAGCGTCATAATTAATCATCTTCGTGAATAATAATCCCAATCCCTTCGGCGTTTCTGATGTCCCTCTGCTCCCCATCTCCCGCCATGCTGTAGCCATCCCCCATGGCATCCGCATCTCCAACACTCAGTGCACCAGTGACTCTGTTGTCAAACCCAATTTTGGGTTCTTCGCCCCGTTGGTCTACTTCAGCTCCACCCTTCGCCTTCATCTTCCTCGCCTTCGTCTTCTCCCTCCTCGCCTTATTCTTGTTCGTCTTAGCCTCATCCTTCTTCCTCAGCTCCTCTCTCCGTCTCTCAAACTCCTCCTTCTCCTTCTCCCGCTTGACCTCCTCATCCATGAGTCTCAGCCGTTCATACTCCCGTCGCCGACTCGCCTTATAGACGTGAAACTCCCCAGACCCCGCACCAGCACTTGAACCCTGAACATTTGCGACTATTTCGGGAGGGGCAGAACCTGGCTTGGCCTTAGCGTCTTTCGTAGCGCTGAGGGGGATTGCGACCTCCCGGTCTGGATGCGCGAACAGCGCTTCGACTTGTGAAGCCTGTGCAGAGGTGGGTGTGAGCGCGCGGCGCTTTATGGGGCGCTTTGAACGTGGGTCATGAGATGTCGGGACGGATTCCGGAATCGGCTCCGACATATTTAGCCTGCAGCCTGCTTAAAGGAGGGGAGGGCGATAGCGATGGAGGTTATTAATGTATTGTTGAGAGGTAAGAGGAGCGAGGTGTAGCGCTTAGATAACTACGGCTGCGTGAAGGATCCAAGTGTGCCACGTTAAGATCAGTTGTTTTATCCGTGCTGAAACTTCATCCGGCGACGAAGCTATATCATCCTTCTGGTCACCTCATTCGTATGTTCATGCAAAGTCTTCAGAGCTGCTGCGGAGGAAAAAGCTAACTATATAAGAAGGGGCTTGATTCGCTTACTCAGGATCTATCTAGCTTTGGCATTCTACAATATATGTTCGGTGATATTCGGCACTGACACAACCCGTCGAGAGCAAGCTGCGCATAGTAATCCCTCTTCAGATTGCCTCACATATCTCAAGATGGGGAAACCACGGGTACGCGGAATAGATATCTACGAATAGTTGAGCGCCCGTTTCTTCCGCTGATAACCTTGAACTGTGCAACTCAGATGATCATATTAATCCGCCATGCGCAATCTGAAGGAAACAGTACGTCCTTGAGATTCACTAGCTAGCATGTAGAACCCGAAAGATATCTGCTAACCGGTGGCAATATCTTCAGAGAACCGAGACATTCATCAGACAGTTCCTGACCACCGCGTAAAGCTTACCGCTGAGGGATGGCGCCAGGTACCAGACCCCTTTAAAGAAATGTAGAGTTATATTGAATTCATGCTGAGATCGTATTCCAGGCTGAGGAAGCTGGAGTGAGACTTCGGTCCATGTTGAGACCCGATGATACCCTTCAATTTTTTACTAGTCCCTACCGACGGACTCGAGAAACCACAGATGGTGAGACATTCTTGCCTAGGCAATTAACTCAAATATGCATAAGCCAACTTCCACAAACAGCTATCCTCAGTTCCCTTACCTCTGGAGGTTCTTCACCTTCGTTTCCGCGAGATACCATAAAAGTCTATGAAGAACCGCGCCTCAGAGAGCAAGACTTTGGGAACTTCCAGCCATGCTCCGCAGAAATGGAAAGAATGTGGCACGAACGAGCAGACTATGGCCATTTCTTTTATCGGATACCAAATGGTGAATCGGCAGCAGACGCTTATGATCGGGTGAGCGGATTCAATGAGAGCCTATGGCGACAATTCGGAGAAGATGACTTCGCAAGTGTTTGTGTGCTTGTCACTCACGGGCTGATGACGAGGGTATTCCTGATGAAATGGTTCGTTTTCTCACGTCCGCTTACGTAGCAGGCTTTGTAGCATCCCATCCAATATTAAAGTCTACTAACGGTTCGTATGGGTTGGCAGGTATCATTACAGTGTGGAGTACTTCGAAGATCTCCGAAATGTCGACCATTGCGAGTTCGTTGTAATGAAGAAAAACGATGAAAGCGGGAAATACATTTTGCAGAATAACCTGCGAACTTGGTCAGAACTGAAAAAATTACGTGCAATCACGGATGGCGGATCTCTGGAGAAGCACCAAAAGGACTTGATTCCAGTAAGGAAGAAATGGGGTGGCTGTCCCAATGGATGCGACCATGGGAAGTTCAGATCACTCTTCAGGAGAAGGAGAGAAAATACCCTGGGACTTGGACAGAGAGATACAAGCTTGCTCGAGCAAGCAGGGCTCAATCAGAGCCACCACTCAGGCAATGATGGCGAGAAGCAACAGCCGCCGAATACTCCACGAGGGCGTGCTAGTTCGATTAAGCTTGATGCGAAGAAACTCAGTGATTGCTTCGACGAACGCGGTCGTGGGAGACTCAATTCCCCATATCGCATATCTGTCCTCCAAGTTGGCAGAGACTTCGGCGGATCCCGCTCCGGTGTTGCAAGCCGCGACGGTAGCCTCTCGTCCGGATCTGACTATGAAGACGAGCATAATGGGGAAAAAACAGATACTCTCTCAACGAATGGCGGTATGGGAATAGGGGCTTTGGCGGACGCACTTGGAGATCACACATACGCTGGTGGCGGTGGTGAGGAGTATGATGACTTGGAGAAAGCGGAGGCTAGAGACAGAAGTCTGCAGGGTAGCGTCTACTAACTACCATTTTCCTATAGATGTTCACCTATTGGGTGAAGTCAATGGGTAATTTGCATGACACCTGACGGGCGTTCAGTCACATATAATCGTTCTCTCATCAGTTTTTGTTCTCACCGAATTTCATGTTATTCGCAAGCTGCTATATCTCACTTCGTCATAACGGTGCTCCCTACAATTGTTAGAACCGATTCCAAGACATGTAAGTCTCGGCTTCTGAGAGTGCTCAATCAAGTCACTAAATCTCTTCCCACGAATAGCTTCGCAAACATGGCCATGGCACGTCGGACTGGCTCGCAGGCGAGTCTAACCGCAAGGCCTCGCTACACCACCGCACGCTCCGAAGTCGTACACTACCTCGCCGTCCGAAGACGAAAAGCTACCAAGCCATCTCTAACTGCTCACTTTAATACTGGCTGGGTATCTTTCGTCTTGTTTTAAATGAAGGTGATAGCGTATGGTGAATAAAAGATTTCATGTGTATAACGATTCTATCTTATAAGCGAAGTAGTTGCTCAACGCAGGGTCATAACTTTAAGCATTCGTAAACCCAGTCTTAGCCAGGGAAGAGCAATGAACTCTATAGTACAACAGCAATCCTCATCGGTGCGGTATATGTATGTACATTACATACATTATTTCAACCACAACATATTGAAGACATACCACCCCAGCTATACCCCTCTTATACTCTTATACTCACACGAGAGGCCCACCCGCTATCTATCACGCCTCCTTCCCACACATAACTAGCCATCCGTGAGAGCTCAAAGAGCCAAAGAGCCCGAGAGAAGAAGAATTAGAAAACATTTAAAGAGGGTTTCTCTTACAAAGCAGAACAGCGAGCGCGTTGCTGCGAGTTTAGGGTCATTATATGTATGTACATACCAAGAGAAAATTCGTTGAGACAGCCATGCCAGGCGCCACCAGCGCATAACAGAAAAATACCAACGCCAGTAGATACGCTCAAGTGCTAAAAAGAAGATACTGAAACATGTAAGGGAAAATCTCAGGGCCGGAGGCACCACATGATTAATCATGAAGGCGGGGAAGAGGGATCCGCTTAAACCCTTGATTAATAGCGTGGTGTGAGCACTGTAAGGAGGAGCAACCAATGCCATAACTGAAATCTGTAGATTGGCACAGGAATAGTGCGTATGATTGTAAAAGGCATCAAACGTCGTGATATGATCAAATCTATAGCTGTTGCCGGCAATTGTAGAGGTCTATTCAAGCTCCCTACTCAAATTTCGAATCTCATCGTCCGAAAGTGCGGCGATCCAAAGACACCTCTCACAGGCGCCATCGACGGCTTCAAAAGCATATTTCGAGCTGGCTTCTAGAAGTCGAAGGAGATTCTTGACAATCGCTGCGGTTGTTCGATGACGCTCAAAATTGACAAGCGGCTCCGTGGTAGGTGTGCTCGCGATCTGTGAGGGACGTTGAGCGTTGTAGATCAAGTCGTGGGTGTATATTCCAACAAAGGGGATGCAACCACCCTCGCCGACAGCCGTCTCCATCTCAACCCTCAGGCCGTGGAAGTTGCGTACAGGTTGTACCAGCGCTTCCATGTCTCGAAAAGTCTGCAGATCCGACCATGGCACAAGCTCCCAGGTCTTTGTGAGTCTCGCAACATCGTTTCCTAGGAGCGCAACCGTGATCTGATACATCGTTGCAAAGTTCTGATATCTTCTCGCATGTGCTGCAATATGGATGAACTTCACGATTGTGCGAGCCCGTTCATCCATATTCCGGGTCATAACGATTTCTGACATTGCCCATTTGACCATCAGGTTGAACCGCGCGATCACCATTTCCACTCCTTTGGGCTCCTGAGTCTTGAGAAACTCGACCCAGTCACGTACCACCGGCGAGGTTTGCTTCCATTTCAGTTCAACAAGCTCCCTCCAGTCAACCTCATTCAAAGCATCTTTCTCAATGAGTGTAAATTGTCTAGCTAGGAGATCCGAGTCGAAAGCGAGTATGAACGGTAGGTGTAAGGACTCTGCTGTGGCCCGGCTCGTTCCACTTTGCTGGGACGTAGATTTGCCTGACGGCTTTTGACTATGACTAATTCCCTGCGATGGTAGCGTTGGAGTAGGATCT
Organism: Sabuloglossum arenarium; assembly: GCA_022345705.2. NCBI lineage: Eukaryota > Fungi > Ascomycota > Geoglossomycetes > Geoglossales > Geoglossaceae > Sabuloglossum > Sabuloglossum arenarium. Next base: position 14,028 of record JAJDMY020000625.1, on the reverse strand, counting down.
GGCGTAGGTGGTAATCCGTTATGTCCGTAGTGGTCAGAAGTTGGTGTCATTGGAAACGCATGTGCCACAGTTAGAGGAGGTGATGGTGGATGTCTAAGTGGATGGGAGGGTAGTGACATTTCTGAAATTATCGCCCTTGATCCGAGAGGGGGAGAGATCGAAGTGTTCTGCTTCACGGCCTCCTCTCGTGAGATGACTTCAATCGATAGATCAGAAGAGAGGTCACTAGCATTATCGCTGTCATCAAAAAGGAACGACTCGTGCGATGGCGAATTCTCAGGGATCATCGGGTCCTGGTGTATTCTCCGCATGCTTTCCGTTTTCTCGACATATTCCATAGACGGATGAGAAGATTCAGGTTCGGTATAAGGTACGAAATTGCTACGATTTTTGCTGAACAAAGGCCTTGGCATGGAGATGTCTGACCATCCCCGAATAGGGCTACCACCCTTTACGGAATCATCCGTCAATCCTCGTTCTAAAAGTGGTATCGAAGAGTACGAGTCATCAGATTTAACTGATTGGCTCTTAGTCCGCGCAACAGTCGGAGATACCTGCTTTACCGAAGTTGGTTCTTCTTTGCCAGACTCATAAGCAATGCTTGCCGCAAGGGGTGTCTCTTCCCCTTCTGGAGGTGGGGGGGTCTCTGAAATGGTATTATCCAGAACCTTCTTGTGTCGGTGCCGGCGTTTCTCCTCACTTTCATTTTCGATATCTTGGCTTCCGCTGTATGTAGTTGCCCCAAGGCTAAGGGTTCGGTCACGGACGGTCCTGGAAAAAGAACGTTCTGACTGACGCTTCTCGTACCTGCCTTCCAACTTCATCAATGCAGACTCGACACCATCGTCATCGTCATCATCCGGTATCTGGGCTAGCTTGGCAACTTCTGCTTCAAAGGATGGTCTCAAGTTCGGTTGCGAAGAGTGTGTCTCAACAAGAGACGCAACATCTTTACCGCCACCCTCAGCCAATGCTCCCAGCGAGAACCTTTGAGGAGCTTGAGGGGAGTAATCACTAGCGGCCATGCCAACTTGAACAGTTTGTGAGGTCTGTAGGATAGAGCTGCTGACTGAGCCTGAGTACCCGGAGAGTGAACCAGCTGATTTAGGCCGAGGCAGTTGCTCTAGATCAGTGACATTATGAACAGCGCGAAGGTCGCCCCCTGGTCGCCTTCGTAGCATGCGGGCTGGTAACGGTTCAAGGGCATTGCCGTAAGAGCCGGATATTGAACCGGAGACGGTGGTGGCATCAAAACTGTGGCTTTGAGAACGTCTACTCATCCCACTTTGATAGGATGCATATCTTCGAAGAGATCCTGACTTGCTTGACTTGAAGGATCTTCCGCCGAGACGGGTTGATGATCTTCCAAAGACAGATGCACCTGGAGGGGGTCCTGGTGATCTTGTAAGGCTGCCAAAATGTCGAGACGAAATAGGCATACGCTCGAAAGAGAATGAGCGACTCCTTCGTTGAGTAGGTGAGAAGCCCTTCCGCTGGGACAGCGACGGTATAGAAGGGGCATTTCCACGTTGCAGTGAATCACTTAGCCTGACTGACAAAGGTGATTCATCGGCAGGAGGAAACACGTGTTTATCACTTGGAGTCTCCTGTATGAGCGACCCTGACATCATCGGCCCTTGTGATGGCCAGGTGTCATCGACAATGACAATTGATTTGCTTCCCATAGTTACAGTGCTCGGGATACCTCCTCTTCTTGAATTCTCCACTCCAAGTCGCTGTTCTAATTCATGGTTGGGTTCGCGATCGCTTCCCGCGGCTCCACCAATGCTTCCCTCTTGTCTACCATCACCAACATCTTGCCGGACAGCCTTTTTGAAAGCCTCTACAACGCCGGCGCCGAGCAGATCTATTCGTACTGTCGAACCTTGTGGGCCAGTGGTATTCTCTCGGGCTTTTCCAAAATGTCTTGGGGACCGGGACCTTCCTGTTTCTGAACCATGACCTTTAGGAGAAGGTGTGATAGGAGAAGTTGTTCCTCCTGCCGAATTTCCATTGCTGGTATTGTGTCTAGCACTTAATGCTCTCCGAACACTACCAAAGAACTTTTTCATGGCTGGATTTGAACCAGCTGTCGTTTTATGGTGAACCCTCACGTTCATGCGGGAACCGGAAACAGACGCTTGAGATGGGCTTAACCGTTCCCTACTAACAGGGGTACCAGGAGCAACAATCTCCACAAAAGCCTGAGTTGGGGGAAAGACATTCCCTCGAACCAGACTACCAGCATAAGGGAAGGCCATGAGTAACTGTGTACTCTGGAAAATAGCCTTCGGTAAAGGGAGTGGCGTACGATCATCCCTCAGGGCATCGGAGAAGCTACCGCTACGCTTGTGTGAATTGCTTGGCTGTCTCCTGACAACGGGAGATGATGTATGCGCGTGTGATAAGGTCGACATTGCTAGGGAGATGTTTACAGGATGAGCCGCGAGCGGTCTCGTCCTGCTAGGTTCTGCTTGCCTTCGAATTCTTGCAGGAATCGAGCAGCTTCGAGCCTGAACGCTGCTCTCGCTCGCTTGTCGGCGTGCTATCATTCTGGCATCACTGCGGCTTATTCCTGCTTCTGCACTTCGCTTTACTAGATCAACATTCTCCAGCCTGCATCCAGCGACATCTCGAACAAAAGTTCCATTTTCACCCCTGAAATTGCTCTGCTCCATAACTGACGCGATCTGTGGCGGTCCAGAATCCTGTCCTATATAGTCAAACGGACTCGCAAAGGCTATCTGGTGCTCATCACGACTCCCTGCGGGTCCGCCAGGATATATTTTTTCATCCGCACCGTCATTGGTAACGGAGCTAGGCCCATCCCAGTACAATGCACAGGTTCGCTGCCAACATTTCTTTGCTTCCCCAATGATTCTGGCATCGCTCCCACCGCCCCCCGGTCTTTGCCTAATTTCATCGTAGAGAAGATTGACCATATCGCAGAACTTGACCCGTAACTCGTAGTCAGGGACAAAGTCATCGACAAAGTAATTCAATATCCAATGTCGAATCGCAACAAATGTTCGAACTCGAACAACCTTCCCCACTTCATCCTCTCGGCTTACGGCCCACTGGAGGCGTGCAACGATATATTCCACCAGTTCAGAAGGATGTAAAAACAAACGGTAGGTCAAGAAGAAATCAGAGAGTAGTTCGTAATCGAGAAAGCTTGGGGAAGTAATCTGCGCAATGATTCGTGGCGGTGTTGCGGCTATGATTTCTCCTGTTGTTGGTGAGTATTTGACAACCGAAGGATGATCCGATTGCGGGGGAAAAGTCAGAGAATCGTAGATCGAAGGCCCTATTGGAATGGGTGGTCGGTTGAAGATTGGAGACAATTGAGTTGACTGAACGCCATTCGATGTGTGAGATTGCCGTCCTGAGAGCAGAGATTGATGCATCACCGGGGGAACCGGAAACAATTTGTCAATATCTGTTTGAGACAGGTAGGATGATCTGAGATCACCATTTGTGGAGGCTCGCGTGAAGCTTGAATTGTGTAGAAATGCGGTCCCACAAGGACTGAACCGGGGTGACCCCAATCTGTAATGCGGAATCTGTACCTCCAAGGTCGGCAGCGGAATCTGATCCGCCGTCTTCGGACGCCTGAGTTCTGGCCGATCAATTACAATTCTATACGTTCCAATATCGGGCGTCTGCACGACAGGTTGCTCGCGAACGGTAGAGAAGGAATGGGCGCGCTGTTGTCTAGCACGCGGTAGCGGCGGTGATCCGCTTTGGGCGGCGTTATGAGTTGAATGTCGAGGCCGATGGTTTGGAGTCCAGGGTGAACGAGTCCTCGACACGAGGTTACTACGCAACGCGTCACCAACACTTTGCCGGTCGTACCCGTCTATACTCGCGCTTTGTGGGGGTGTAAGAGGTGGAAATATGAATGGCGGGAGCTGATATGTTCTTTGATAAGGTGGTCGCATCACCGGTCTAGCAACACCAGCGTCAGCACATCACAAACAAGCCGGGACCAACACAGCTACCGAATCCACATACCGTAGATAAATCATGCCATTGTTCCCCACATTTCCCACAGTAAATTGCCTCCCTTCTCTACCCCCAGAGCCTCCATCTTGTGCGACTGATTTATGGGGCAACTCTTCAATGCTACTAGTATTTCGCAACGTGTTCTGCCGCTCCCTTCGTTTCCCGGGGCTCAAGCTCGGCTTGGGGGAATTTCTCTTCACGCTTCTCTTTCGCGCGTTTGGGGCAAGCTTTATTCCGCCTCCCGGATCCCCTTTTATCTCCCTCACCGGTGTCGTAACCTTCAGAGCTTTCCCAGAATGTCTTCGCACATTATGCGGGTCTATCTGTTGGCAGGCCGCTGATAGAGGTACACCGGCTAGAACACCTTCCATGGTAGAAAACGCCACAGGCCGTCGACCATTCACCCAGATATCTCGAAGAGGAATCAGGCGCTAGTAATACTACACTGCAAACGCCTGGTTGGTTCCTAGAAGACTTGGACTATGTCCAGAGGCGGCTCATCGCTGAAATGGCCAATGCATTCATCAACGTCTCAAGGTTCCTGGTAGAGATAGTACGCTGACCCAAGAGGTGATTGAGTGAGAGTGACAGGCGATGGGGGAAGTCGATAAGAGAAGAAAGCTTATTACTCCAAAGTCGATCAAAGCGCTGTATCCTCAGGCGGAAAAATCACCTACAAGTCCAATTGTCTTATCGATGTCGATCAGCTTCACCAAGTAGCACAGTCTCACAAGGGCTTGAACAAAGACGATCAAGATTTAGGTACTCCGTATTGCGACTTCCGAGCACTAGTTGGTAATTTTGACGGCAACGGACGGGTGTCGCCTTGCGTTGGGCGAGACGAGAACTTGAATGAATGTGAATGGCGGGAACGTCGAGAAGGGGAAAGGCGAGACGAGCTCCCGAATCCGGTTCAACCACTCAGGCGAGCGCGTTGTTGCATGCCCTACCGAAAATCCAGTGGGAAATTAATTTGGGACGACAATCGACTGCTTCCGGATGGCTACGCCGGTGATGGCTGGAGGTTGAAGGGAGGTTTTCTCCACGCCACCGGGCGACCGCTTGCATGTGCGCTGAACAGGAACACTTCTTGCCGCCCGACGCCAACAGAGTCACAATTATTTCGGACTCGACTCAGCATAGTACAATCAGAGCCTCGGAGATGGATCTATTTTCTTTACTGGAGATGCCGCTTCACCGATCATGCTGGACATACCCACCGGAACCCGTCCATTACTATGTGGGTAGGATCTTCTCTAGGACCCTAAAGTGCTTCGTAGGTAAGATATCTCGTAGATGTATGCACCTCCGTTCTATTAAAGTTCCCAGCACTGTTCCTTCCGTGAGATGCAGCAAGCTTTTACCCAATTCTCCACAGCAGCGTTCAATCAGTAGAGTAACAAGACAAGGCAAGAAACATGATCATGAATTCGGGTGCATTTTTCTTGCGCGACCCGGCTTGCACTACGTTCCACAGCCATTTTCGTCATCAACGTTCTAAGCCCTGTTGGTTTTCAGCGAAACACTAAAATTTTGCAAATTTGAAAATTTTCCCGATAGGATATCCTAGCTTCAAAGATTGGGCAGGTCTCGGAAATTTGTTAGGCGGTGAAAGCACCTGTGCTGAAAGCAAGCGTCAGTTTTCAATATCTCCCTTGTCATTGAAGGCTCTAGAAATATGCTTACAGAGACTCGAATCAAATTGGATACATGCTGAGAAACCTCAATTTGCGCGTGACGACAACAGATAAAGGCATCAAACTGACGAACTCGATACTAGACGGTTCCTCCACATACGGAAAACTGGTGTTCCACACAGCCTTGTCGGCCCTGGATTCTCCTTCTATCTCTCTTGGAACGGGTCCACAATCCGAGATGTTGCAAGACCAATTTTACAGAAATCCGAAAGTGAAATTTTAACGATGTCGAGGCTTTGCATGAGTTCTAGATCGAGTTGCGGGAAACTGAAATCGCCCACGAGAGCAATGATCTCCGTTGCATTGGCTACTTTTTTAATGGTTACAAAACATGGGAAAGGGTTTGATTTCCATGGGCCAGATACGTGTCAGGCCATCAACCTCCGACAGGTGCTGATCACACGCAGCATCAGCCGCAAGATGGCTGTCGAAAGTAGCAAAGTGAAATCAGACCAGCACTGATTTGGTGGTGGACTCACTATTGAAACTAGGAAACAGATATTGGGTGGTCTTCCTAGCAATTCAAATCAACTAAACCCGACTGAGCAACGGGTACCGGAAGGGGATTTGAATTGACTCGAAAACATTGGAGCCGTGCCGAGCACGATGCATACCGGCTAAACTTTATCGGCCTGTGATTTGACCAGTAGGATAATAGATTTTGGCCTTGGAGGGGCTTCTTTTTTTTTTTGCGATTGCATCCCACATCACTTCCCCAGATCGATTGTTCGATTCGCACGTCCTGGATCATCACCCCACGCGGGTTTTGGCATTCCATAACTAATACCCGGAAAAACTTCCCTTCAGTTGAGATTCAAGAATCCCATCGAGTCAAAGCGCAAATGCCATGCATGCATCATGCAAACAGGCCACACCCGTGCCGCGCCCAAAAGTGTCCCCCTAATGAATTTTCTGACCATACGAGTTTGGATGCTGGTAATGTCGCGTGCGCCCATGACGTTTATTAGGCTGGATTGATACGTCCTGGCTTCAACTAGCACCCGGGTCTGTTCAGTCACGTATTAACGGTGCGCCCAGCTAGTTAGGAGCTATAATACTATAGGACTAATCACAAGAATCTCTTGCTGCAAGAGACATTTTAGAGGCATGCAGGCGTGGGATGCAAACGTGACATGTCGAAAAGGATCGAGATGGATCGATTGGTTTGTTGGGAACGATCCTCTTGCTCTTATAGAAGGTTGAACTTGCCCGCCTGTATATTCCCAACCAGAAAACGAACTTCAACAACTGAAACCTCAAATAACTGTACGAGCGCGTTTTGTTTGAATGCCTCTCATCTCAGGCACCAATCGCCACGGGACCGATTACCAACAACAAAATACAATATTGAGCCCGTTCATCAAACGGAATAACAACCATCTCCAGGCCATACAATGTTTATGCCCCCCCACAGCCCAGTCCCTCCAGCGAAACCGGTCATCTCCTTCGACGAACCATTTCACCCTCGACGGAAATCCGCCTCTAACGCCGTCTCAACCTCCTCCTCCCCACGAACCTCTTCTCGAGCCCTCTCCTTCTCTACCGCTACATCCGCTACCTCCCTAACGTTCCCGGACCAACCCTCCCCCAAAAGCTGGTCCCGAGCAACCTCCTTCTCCGGAGAACTTCCGCATCAGCCACAGACCCATTCCCCACTGGGTCTCTCGCGTGCCGTCTCATTTGACGCACCAGGAACTCACCTAGAAGGATCGAGCAGGTGGAATAAGGAGAAGGAGGAGCGATTGAATAAGGTGGAGACAAAGTGTCGCGAGTTCCAGAGGAGGTGGAGTGAGGAACAGCATAAGTACGTGGATGAGGTGTGTTTACGCGATTCTTGTCTCTTCTTTTCCTGGAGGAATATATCGATAAGATCGGCGGCATGGGTAGTACGCGTGGGGATACTAAGGACTACGGTAAACGGAAGGAGAGAAAGAGCTGCTGAGATTAGATCTAGACACTTCAATGAAGTTGATTAAAGTCTTCGCAAGCATTTAGCATTTTTGAACCTGCCTTCTCCAAAAGTCCCTAGTTCAGACTAACAACCCCCCTCCCTCAGGTAGAAGCCCTCCACGAAGCACGCTCCCACTTCAAAAAGTTCACTCGACGCCGGTCCAAAGACCACAAACGCGAAGGTCTCCGCTTTGTCGCAAGTCAGGAGCTCCCCTATCCGTCTGAGCAAGACCTCGGCGAAACAGGCAAAACCGCTGCCACCACCGCAGCTAAAGACGGAGATGATCGCGGACGTAAAGTCAGTTTTTCGCTTTCTTCTATCGTCTCCTCTGGGAACTGTTATTTATTAACGAAAGGGAAATATAGAGGTTCTGGAAGAAACTTGGCGGGATGAGACGGACGAAGAGCACGAGAGATTGACAACCAATGGAAAATTGGAGGGAGAAGACGGACAGCAGGGATAAGATTGCTCGTTTTCTTTGATTATTCATGATGTGAGTATCTCTCAGTCTTCAGCTGCTTTTGCCGGGCTCGCTGTGAGCGACTACAGAGTCTCGTCCATCGGTGACAGACTAACGAGCTTGCGAGCACAGAAAGTAGCCTTGAAGGAACAGTATATAGCAGCAAACTCCATAGCGGAGGGAGAAAACCCCCGTCAAACGAGCAAGGATTCCAGCTTTGAGTGGTGAGACGTCGACTGACTGACTGGTATCCAAGCAAATCGCAGAACGTACCGCACGGAATAGTCAGCTGATCCCGGATTTAGTTCCATCGAGGACAGACATGAAGAGTTAGCTATTTTATGATGAAATGTTTCTTTTACGAGAGTATTCCCTAAATTGTCAAAAAAACCAATGATAGCAGACGTATGACTCATGAGAAAAAATTTTTTGGAACAGAGAAATGAATGAATGGAAAAGTAATGGGTATGGCAACAAACGCTTTTTCTTCCTCTACATCTTTCCAGTATCTAAAACGAAGTAACAGTTATACCAAAACCAAAGATCCGAGGCTCCAAACTGATTAGCGATGAATCTTTTTAGGACCTGCTAGCGCAGTAAACAAATCAGCCACGAAATCCCCACCTCCCCTGATATAAGCGTTGAACTCTGGGTCAGCCTGCAATTCAAGCAGATACGCCACAGCATGCGCCACAACAACATCCCTAAGCTTGTTTCTTGTCTCCCTAGCGTGCCCAGTGCTAGCTGCGGGAATGTCATATACATTCTTGATGAATTTGATCAAGGTCGCCGTGCGATCTGTCGGCGGATCAAGTTCGAAAGCCTTCAATGCTGCGCGGAGTTTGTTCAGGGACAATTCCTTCAGCTCGTTCGCACCATAGCGCTCGGCGAGAAGATAGACTTTGGCGTGAGTGAGGAATGAAGCGGCTGTGTCAGCGGACTTTTGAGAAAGTGGATCCTCTTTTTGATGTGCAGGCGGTGAGGCGGGTGGCGAGGCAATGCCATTCGTAATTACTGCGGTTGGCGTGGCGTGTTGATGTTTTGGAGAGGGTTTACCACGATGGAATTTGGTATGGAGAGCAGCGGGTTTACCCCAAACGCCCAAAGTTGAAGTTCTTGCAGCGAGAATTATAGGGTGAATTGGCTCATCAACGACCGGAACCTCCTCTGGGTGATGATGCGCTTCTGAATTCTGGTGTGTGCTATCGATGGCAGATTCACGAGTGTAGTCTCCAGTGTAGAGAAATTCGAGGAGATATCCGATGCTTTCTTCATCTCCGTCAAATTCTATAAATCTCTCCCGACTTGGGATTCGTATATCGGTTAGGTATTTTTCGAGGACCTTTCGGTGCACAAGATACTCCTTACGATCTTCTCCAACGAGAAGTCTGATCGAGCTCGATTGAAGGACGCTGGGATCGCTAATGAGTCTGTCGGTCCATTGACTGTTATAATTGATCTCTTACCTGGCAAATATGGACATCTTTATCTTTCAATCTCCACCAAGCTTCAATTCAACGATGGTGATGAAGGAGGGCAATTGCCAGCGTTACTGAAAAGTTATTTTAACATCCCCTGGCGAAGCTGTATTCCATCATCGCACGTGACCGTTGAAAAAAAAGACATCTCACGAAGAAACCTTGGCATACGAGGATCGTACTTTCAACGATTCGAATGACAAAGCTTTGTGAAGATTGATGTTTGTCGTGTATATGGGGGTGCTTGAAGTTTGAGCTTCAGCAAGTGCATAGCTCTTGGAAGAGATTGAAGACGTCCTCCAGAGTACGGAGTAACACGATATGTCAGTGAAATGGCCTCCGAAAACTGAGGGTTCTTGTCCTCAATTTTTACCTTCCACCTGACCCGCTTCGGAATATCTTCTCGCCGCCCTACTCCCCCGCTAAGTGCCCATTTCGTCCACTTCCTCCCTCTCTGTTCGCGTACCGCTCCAACCCTTTCACTCTAAAAATCCACGTTTTCCTATAAAAGACCTCCATCTCTGACATGAATACTGAAACCCTCAGACAAATGGACCAAGCTCCAGATGAACTTTATCCTCCCACTTCTTTATACCAGACGCATTCTCTTCGCTGACAAAGACGTCGTGCTTCTGGATCTCGGTGCCACGGGGTTGCCGAGAGACGTGATGCCGTCTGCCTTGGAAACAGTCTTCCAAGAGCTTCCTTGCGAAGTCTCCAGTCTCCACTTCACCAACGAAGCTTGGAACCACGGTGTCTCCTGCACTAGCAGTATTTAGAGCCATGGTATCGATATCTCAGGTCCTAGCACGTTTCATTAGAAGTAGCCTGGAAATTGGGAGCAATCAATACGCACAGTAATTCTAAAGCCTTAGCTGATGAGATAGTTGTGGGACGCCAGAACGAAGGAGAGAATTGGCTTGATTGACTATCTGTGTAACGAGAAGGGAGCTATATAACATGAAGGCGTGTATTAACACCGCTACTAGCTGTCCTTGAAGTGAATACAGAAGAAACAACGCACGGGCCATTAACACTAGCTTCCACACTCCCACTCAGGCCAAACGTCCTCAGGAAGTACTGGACTGGACCTTTCTAAGCCATGTTCAATCCTTTGACAAATTTCTGGAACTTCTCGCGTGCCAGGGCCTTCGTGAAGCCATCGGCTACCATGTCAGCTGTAGGAATATAAGTTAGTTTAATCCTCCCAGCTTCCAACTCGTCACTAATCCAGTGCCATTGAATGTCAATATGCTTGCTCCGAGCATGGAATTCAGGGGTTTTAGCCAAAGCAATGGCACCCTGATTGTCGGCATAGACATTAATTGTGTCAACATCAGGCCCGTTGTATTCTTGGCCACAAAATAGAGTTCTGAGCCACAGGGCCTCCTTCCCAGCCATTGTCTGTCCCATATGCTTGGCTTCACATGTCGACAAAGCCACAGTTGGTTGGCGTTTAGATGACCATGTAATTGGTCCACCGGCCAGCTTGAAAACATATCCGGAAGTTGACTTTCTCGTGTCCTGGTCACCTCCCCAATCGACATCTGTGTATCCATGAAGCTCGCCAGTAGGTCCAAGAGTGATGCCTAGATTTACAGTGTCTCGTAGATACCGAAACACTTGTTTAAGGGCTGTTTCATGCTCTTTTGATGGGTTGGCCATAAATTGGCTAAGTGTCGATATGCTAAATGCTATATCCGGTCGGGTCTCACGCACAGCATAGAGTAAAGATCCAACTCGGGCTTGAAAACGGTGAATATCATAGGGATCAGCAATCCCTTTCGAACGTTCCAGTCACTTGTTTGGGTCCATGGGGACTGTAACCGGAGTGCAGTTGGCCATTCCATAGGTCTCTAGCACCTTCTTAATATATCCAGACTGCGAGAGTTGAATTGTTCTGGCCTTGCAGTCCCAAGTAACTTCCATACCAAGGTAATAAGCACATGGGCCCAGACCTGTCATGTCAAACGTAGTGCTAAGAGTCTGCTTTAAAGCAATTATCTCATCCATCGTAGGTCCTAGAATGAGCATGTCGTCTACATAGACAGCTATGATGGTCTGATTCGAGTGTACAAAGACAGACAAACGAAAGGTTGTCTCACAGAGACGAATATGTTCTCTCAGGCAGTGAAGGGATTTCCCCCATATTTCTCCTGTTTCGCCATTCATATGTGGCCTGTTGAGGTACTCTTCTTGCTCGACAGTGATCCGCCATCATTTTCCTCATTCCTACAATGCTTGCTTGTTGTGCTAGTGCTGTCTGCTGATGTGTTGTCTGGAGTGTTGATCTCAACAGTCTCTGGACTAACATCGACCTGCTTGCAAAGCAGCTGTATCTGCGCCTCAAGTTTCTTAACCTCGATTTCTTCGAGAAGGTCGGATCTCTCTCGTTCCAACCACTGCTTTCGTTCTGGCAGCGTTTCGGTAGCAGGTTTCATAGTTATTCTGCCCAACGATCCTTCGATCGGGTCGACTACTCAGAAAGATGATAGACTTGCTGCTATCTTTGAGGTGGTTGCTAACTGCCAGACTACCTCCCTTGGAGAGCGATCAGAACTGTGAGGTTCCTACACCAAAGGTACCTCGTGGGTTTCATGAGTAACTAGTGCGACAGTTCTCTACACAGTCGCGACATGCCAGTGTTCCGACATTACTAGTCTATGTAGCGCTCGTATACAAGTGACTAGTTCACGAGACGAAAGGTTCCCGAAGGCACTGTGCAATGTAGGTAGATGACAGTACGTATTTTATTAATAATAGAACCGATTGTTGGCTTCCTAATGAAGCTAGCCTACTGTCTCTTATATAGTGTAGGGTTATTCTCAGCGAACTAGCTTAACCGCATCTACCTGTCGGGTCGCGATATTGTTATGACAAGTACCGTCATGACATCTGCTCCCGAACACCTTCTGTTTACTTGAAATTATCATAAACAGAAACAGCATTTAAAGTCTGTCCTGCTAAAGCAATATCTTCTTAAAAGTCCTTTAAAAGTATCCTAATACCACTCATAATCGCATCGTAGCTAATAGTAATACTGAGCTAATGGAGGAGCTCTATTACTACCCGTTTCACCCCCTTCGAATACAAGTAAAGACCTATCAATGTTGGCATATTGGTCCTGCCACGAGGACAAAAGGAGTAGCAGAGTATAGCTAGAATTATAACCATATGGCAAGGACAAAGTGGTAGTCTTAGCAATTTAGGAGGCTCCAAAATAGCTTGAAGCAGGTGCGATATATGAGGGCCCTTATCTGCTGTTGTCGCCAGCATGACCTCATTATCAAGTGAGGCAATGCTCTTGTCTGAAGCATGGTATTCACCAAAAAGCTCAGATTGAACTAGTCTTGCCATCTCCTTCCGAAGCTCTAGTATTCCCCACTCCAGTACATTTAAAACATCGGTGCGGATGATGAGATGAGCCTTCAAATAACAGAGAATCTCAGGACTAGTGTAAGCTAATGCAAAGAAGTACTTCTGCTTCCTTTGTCAGTCTGGCTGAACAACAGTCTGATATACTCAGCTGGTGACAGATTCAGCTCTGTCTGGAGGTAATCTGAGGCCTTCTTGAGCTTTTCAGCCAGGCTAAGGCGAGTTAGATATCGGCAAGCATTCGACTGCAGCTAGCCTGTTCCTTCTAGGTCCATGTAGACTGGTCATACTTATGGCGGGTGATAACGATGATGATAAAGGTTCTAACACTATATTATAGGAGCTGAGATTCAATATAGCAATTCTTTATCTCAGTGTTGATGCAGCATTTGTTAGTACCATTGAGAACTTTTGGTGTAAACACCGCGTAGTCATTGATTTCAACTGAGCTGCTTTAATAGCACTATATAGTTTGCGATAACTTAACCAAAACTACATATTTTTTAGAAACTGAATGTATGGAAAAATTACCCGAAGCTCCTTTATATAGGGTGTTAGCCAGTGTGGCTACTTTATTCCGCTAGATACCTAGTAGAATTTTGTTAAGTCGTTGTCTACTGCTATGGAGAGAATTGTATCTAATCTACTCACCTAAATTTTTGGTTGCAAAAAGAAGCTTAGAAGAAGAAAAGCACTGACTGCTGCTGGGTAAGTAGATGCATAAGGGTGTAAGTAGTTTTAGCTATGGGTACTTATATAGGCATGTAGATACCGATAGTTAGGCGATCGCATAACTACAGTTAGGTACCTTTAACTAGCTTTAGGTGTATTCGGTCTTCAGCGGAGTTTTGTTGGGGTGTGGCCAGAAGCGAAATCAGCGGCCCTATGACAGAGTATAACCCCTTTGGGGTTAGCTCCGCGTGTAAGCGCGGCGCTGTCACGGGCCTGAGCCTGCTGAGGTAAATAATAATAGGGTGATAATAATTTACCTCAGCGAGCTCAGGCCCTCGCTCGGCGCAAGCGCGCGCTAAGCCTAAAAAGGCAATGCTCTCACAGAGGGCC
>JAJDMY020000624.1:0-21268 GCA_022345705.2 Sabuloglossum arenarium | reverse complement strand
TGATTATCTCCATTATATTAGGATACGTTTGATGAAAACAGATGTTTACTTACTTTCTGGCTCAAAAGTATATAATTTGATCGTCCACCAGTAATCATCGGGTTCCGAGTTTCTGAAAAACGCTGTGGCAGCTCTTAATCGATGTCTTCCATGCAGGCAATATATCTTGTTATTCAATGTATTAAGCTTTGGGTATTCTCCACCTAAGAGTGACCTTCGAAGATCATCTCTTGTGAGTTGCGAGATCTGGAGTATATAATCTAGTTCTCTCGCGCTGATGAGAGCCAGAATATGATTCTCTGGCTCGTTTCTTTCGCACCCTTTACTGCTCATAGTAAATATATTGATCAACTTTTGGACTTTAGCGTTATCGATTTGTCTTGCTTCGATTTCGTCCTGGAACACAAGTGAGGAGATATCAACATGTACTACTCCAACTAAGCATTCAGCCACTGATGAAGAGTACTCATCCATAGCCGTCCTATAAGAAAAGAAAAGAGAGATAATAGTTGGTGAGGAAGCTACCGGGTAGTGACTGTCTGGTACAACTATTAAAATCGTGGATGTTTGAAGATTTTCTGAGCCCGTCTAGGAGGTGGGACAAAGGTGCCCTGCTAGATTTAGGAACTTGTAATTAACATTCGATTTTCTAGAACTGTCAGAACACGAATCTAGTGGCTCCACGGTCTGGAGGTAGCTCAGTGGCACTGGTACCAACTGCCCTTGCGGTATTGGCTTGATGGCACCAATGACGCTTCTGACTTGGCACCAATGACCCTTTCAGCAGCTTGGTGGTGTGCCAATGACCTAACGGCTTTTTGGTACCAGTACCAATTTGGTGCAGCTAAACCCTTGTGACGGCGCATCAGCAGGGTAGCTTGATGGTACCAGTACTAACTATCCTTGCGCTAGCAGGGTGGTACCAGTACCAATGAGTCTTGCGGCAGCTCTTGCGGGCTCGGTGATACTAGTACCAATGACCCTGGCAACAGCTCGGTGGTACCAGCACCAATGCCTCTTGCGGCAGCTCGGTGGTACCAGTACTAATGGCCCTTGCGGGCTCGGTGGTACTAGTACCAATGGCCCTTGCAATAACTCGGTGGTACCAGTACCAATGACTCTTGCGACAGCTTGGTGGTACCAGTACTAATAGCCCTTGCGGGCTCAGTGGTACTAGTACCAATGACCCTTGCAATAGCTCGGTGGTACCAGTACCAATGACTCTTGCGGTAGCTCGGTGATACTAGTACCAATGACTCTTGCAACAGCTCAGTGGTACCAGTACCAATGACCCTTGCAACAGCTTGGTGGTACCAGTACCAATGAATCTTGCGGCACAGCTTGGTACCAGTACTAATGACCCTTGCAATAGCTCGGTGGTACCAGTACAATGACTCTTGCGACAGCTTGGTGGTACCAGTACTAATAGCCCTTGCAGGCTCAGTGGTACCAGTACCAATGGCCCTTACAATAGCTCAGTGGTACCAGTACTAATAACCCTTGCGGGCTCAGTGGTGAACCCCTTGGTACCAGTACTAATTACTAATAGCCCTTGCGGCCTCGGTGGTACTAGTACCAATGACCCTTGTGGAAGCTCTGTGGTACTAGTACCAATGATCCTGGCGGCAGCCTGGTGGTAGCGGTACCAATAACCCTTGCGGTATTGGCGCTTGATACTATTATAGCGATACCGACTAGTCGCTCTTTGAAAGCGGGCAGCTAGATACACAAGGGATCTAATTCCAGGCGGCTAACTTATTAGCGCCGTAGACCCCCTTGCTATTCGAATTTGGCAAAGAACACGATTACAGATTTTTCTTACCGTAATCCAGAATCTAATAACAGATTAAAACACGATATGAAAATTTGGAACAGGTCGTAATATTGAGATCCAGAACAACACTGAGCCCATCTCCATGAAGCCACTCTCACCACATTCACGGCAATCATGTCCCGATCAGAGTCGATCTGGATTGACCTCCGCACACGGCTTCACGAAGTCCTTTTACAGGAACATCATCGGCCTTATGCTCCATTCCAGGAATGTTGTTTTCCTTACGCACAAGATCCTCAAATGATCATGTTTATTGGGGATAGTTTAAAAACTATGATGATGAACAGCTTGTTCTCAATTGAGGGCAAGGATGATCACAATAAAGTCCATCTTCGATTAGTTCCAGACACTCTGAAAACTCAATCCCCAACATTTATAGCAGATTGCGAATTACACAATATCAGAAACTTCAGAAGAACTGTCGTCAGTCCTGTTCCCGGAGTCATCGACCAGCGGTCAATACGCTGGCTTCGGAATATTCCTCGAGGATTTGACCCAAATTCTCTGGCAAACCTCATCTATACGAAACTTATATTCCCATTCTGCACAATAATTTGTTTCTTTGCAGACGATCTGGGAGGAACAAGGGCAACTGCAAAAATTTTAGCATCATGGCTAATAAGTCCGAGCAATGGGTCTTCAGATCTTCCAATGTCAACATATCCTCGGGTTCTGATCCTGAAACGGTGGAACGACCCTAATGCAACTTTTGACGAGAAGCTAGCTACCGTTTGTTTTATGCAAGAGCTTCGTCAGGAGACAGATCTCAGAAACGGGAGCTTCAGACAGAGAGTAAACGGACGGCTGACCGACGCTGAATTCGACAGCTTGCTAAAGCAGCAATTCGGTGACATACGAGTTTTAGCTTTACCCAT
This sequence comes from Sabuloglossum arenarium, assembly GCA_022345705.2. NCBI lineage: Eukaryota > Fungi > Ascomycota > Geoglossomycetes > Geoglossales > Geoglossaceae > Sabuloglossum > Sabuloglossum arenarium. Next base: position 18,559 of record JAJDMY020000624.1, on the reverse strand, counting down.
ACGCCCGGGTTTGCTCCGTGAGAAGAGTGTTCAGTTCCAGCTCAAAAGGCTCCAGACGCGCCTTCTACAAGAGTCTGAAGATATGCAAAACTGCCGCCGGATAGCAAAAGTGGCCTTTTCTGCAAGTCACTTTAGGGCCTTCATTCATTCTGCTTGTGATCACTTTGCAACTGACATCCTCACACCATTCAGCTTTGTGGAGGCTTCACGAGTACCAAATCCAGTACCTCGAGACCTTTCTTCACATTTAATTAGCTTCCTCAAACATACACCTCGAAAGGCGCTCATGTCCTTTTCTGCCCCTATCATAGCATCTGCGCTAAGTCTGGACAGCTATCCACCCGATATGCACAGTGAGTAAAAACCAGCTAGTAAGAGACCTCATTCTAACCCAGACAGGTTTTGAACCTCTCCAAGTCTTTTGCAAGCTTTACGACAAGGCCTTTAAACATATCCAGGCTAACCTATACCCACATGACCTGGGGCTATTCACTCAAATTCAAGAAGAGGTTAAAAATGTCTTTTGTCAACAAGTCTCAACAAATATCGACAAGTTCACTGATATGGCAACCACTCACAAAGTTGTGTTATCTCGGTTCCCACAATGGAAAAGTACTTACAGTAATACAACTTGTCTCTCATGTATTGCTAGAGAGCCAGATAATACACTCTCTTGCCGACACTCTCTCTGTGATCCCTGTGTAATTATACACGGCCAGGCAACCTTGGAAGAACCCTGGAACTTCATCTTGGAGACGTGTCCATTGTGCAATAACCCCAATAAGGTCAACTTCGTCTTAAAGCCTTACACAGCTAGTACTAGATGCCTAAGTATCGATGGTGGAAGTATTCAAGATATCATGAGTCTCAAAGCACTAGAGAATGAGTTAAAATTGCCAATGCCAATTAGAGAGCATTTTGATATTGGAACTGGAAATGGTTTAGGTTTGTCGAGCCTCAGAGTTAGAAGCAACTTCTAATACTCCTTACAGGTGCTTTACTTATCCTTCAGATCTTCTGCAAAGAATGGTCTACCGACGACTGCCTTAATCACTTTCGAACCAATACCTTTGATATAACAGAAAATACACCGGCATCGAGATTCTCTCAAGATAGCATGTCAGTTGATCACGGACGAAATAAATATCTTCTATTTTCAGGATTGCATTCCCGCTGGCGAGAGGCACTCTCCATTCCTACCAGCAACCAACACAGCTCTTCTACCATCAACTCTGATCTAAAGAGTATCTTTGGAAAAGATAAGACTCTGTTCGGATGCTCTGGGAATACAAAAATTGCTGTCACAGCAACAAGGTCGATAGATTCCTCAACATGTATTTTCTCAAATTACAACGGACCAGAAAAGGGGCCCAGAGGTCATAGTCTGATTCGTCCTGAAAAATCAAAGGACGAGATGCTTATTTGGCATATGTAAGTTACCTGCACTGCTCAAGAGTTTAGGCTGACATCTTTTAAGCGGGCGTGCTGCTACATCCGATCCATCGTAAGAACGTCTGGTCATGATCTAGTTCTTAACTTACTTATAGTGCAGATCTCTCAAGCCATTCCATGGTTATCATAGAAACGACTTCAGAGAGCATAACGACCTGATCAATTTAACCTTGTGGGAGCAGGATTTCATCTGGTCTCGCGCAAGGAAGCCCCCAGATATCTTTATATGCCTTGGTACAAGTATTCAAGAAGATGAGAAACCTGCCAGGAAACATTCCCGTCAATGGCTGTCTGATCACCGCCTCCGATCTAATGATAAAGACACAATAGACGCTAGTCTAGATGGCTTGTTATCATCTTTGTTCTACATTGAACTAATTGGTATGCCACTAATTGATACAGTCGGATTCTTTTGCCGGGCACAAATACGATGTCGCTTGGTGCCTTCGCAGCCGGCCTTCATGGTACTTGTTGGGCGGCTCTGGAGGACTGAAGCACGTTTTCACTACGACTATAAAACTGTGCCATGTGTCAATCGACAGCTCTATGAAGAAGCTAGAAGAGGGATCGCATTTTCGAGATATATAGAGTTCTCAGTGACCTCACTCAGCGATGAGATAGACGTCAAGGTCGATGGGATTACTAAGATTGGTCGGAGTATTAGCAATTGTCCTTATAGGCTTCAAACTCTTATTGAGGATCAGGGGTTGGACTGTGTTTTCGGACATAGGGACCACAAAAGAAGGTACCTAGAAGTATAAGTTATAGTATATGTACATATATATTATCTCAGCTCGTTATATTAAAGTCGTCCAGATCAGTAAGATAGGGTCATTACCCAAAGGAGAAGGCACTAGGCTCAGAGCACACGTCGTCAATGAATACGGTTAACAACCTGGGCATCCTCTCTGCTGAGAAGATTGAACAGCTACCAAGAACGCTAACAGCCCAGACCCTTGCAAGAGCAGTAAAGGGATAATTAAAGACAGGCTTACTTTGCCTAGTAGAGCGATATTATGTATTGTAGGACAATACTTGATGCTGGGGGGTAGAACCGATGTTGAATTGAAGACGGCAGGCGGCGAGCCTATAAGCTTGCCCCCTGCCAAGAAACTAGCTCCACAGTATCAAAATATTTCAATTGCTATTCCTACATGCCCCTATTGCTTGCCTGCAAGCAGACTCGGGCCAACCCCTCCTCGAATTCCAAAACTGACTTTAGGCTACACCCCACCACCTAGGCAGACGAGTCGAAGCTCCGACATGATCTTTTTTAACTCTGGCTAAAAGCCACATATCATAAAATAAGTAAAGCGCAAGGAGGATAACCGTGCATGTCCCTGCCACAATACCCGTTATTATGGCTGTAATAGACCATAGTCCATTCTTAGCAGTATAGACGCTAATAAGAGTATTAACAAGACCGAACATGGAGTTAATTAGTCCCGGTCTTTAAATTAGCTACATCCATAGAAGGAAGTAGTTGTCAGAACTTACGAGAATATGTGATTTACAAGCCACTCATAATTTTTATTCCAGCGCCACCAGAGCCAACACATGCCAAAGACCCCAATAAAACAACAGATTGCTGCAATCCAGATCAAAGGTACATTTTGTACTGCCTTCCGAACAACCTTACCAGCTCCCTTCTCCAGTATGCTAGAATGACGAAGCGAAGTAAATGTATTTGGAAATACAATGAAACCACTGAGAAGAATCCAGGTGAAGAACGAGGCGAGGATATTATGTAGTTTTGGAATATCACCTGACTGAAGACGCATGAGAGCGTAACGGCTCATGGTGAGTGCGAGTTCTACTGTCTGTTTGTTGCTTTTAAGCGGAGTTGCCTGTAATTCCACGATGATCAAGCCGAAGGTTGCAGCTTCGAACTCAATGGAGCTTTCTAAAATACCGTGCAGCTAGTTTCTTGGCAGAGGGCGATCACCGCCTGCCCGTTCTGAATTCAACATCGTTCTACCCCCCAGCATACGCTCTGACACAATACGCAATTCAGAATCCAGTATCCGGTTCTCCTGAAATTTGAATGTGGCTACCTAGAACCAAAATCTTGAATCGCACAACCTCAGTTTTAATTGGTCCTCGCGTGCATATCCGTAACCGCCGTTGACTTCGGCGGAGGAACGACCTCACCGATATAATACAGAAGTTCAAATGTGATAAGCAACAATCTAAGATCTTACTCCTGTGTTCGCCCTCTACGCCTGGTATATAAAAGACGGTTGTCATCCTTTCACAACCGATTAAGTAGCCGTGTTTAAATCATCATCAATTATGGGTATACTCAGGACTTCTATTCTGGCAGCGGGCGCCTACATCGTAACCAAGATCTTGTAGGTAACACCACCGCCTAACAATATCCTTCTTACAGAGATTAGGCTGGGCAACTCAGCTCATAGATATAAATCACTACTTCATGATGAATCTGAATACGATCGTGGTTCTCGACGCCACAGTCGAGGTCATAGCAGTCGAAGACGGGGAAGAGCTCCGTCTCCGTATCCTGGACGTGGGCGAAGGAGCTCCTATCAGGGATCCCGCTAGTTATAGGGGGGGCGGGGCTTCCAGTTATATTGATATTGAGAAAATGAGACTTTCAATGACTTTGGCCATTACGGCCTCTCTCTCTAGTTATAGCTTAACGTCTGTCCCTGCGTTGAGGGACGCACCCTGTAGCGGGACAAACCATAGGTACTTTGAATTCAAACAACTTTGACTCTATTAGCGCAACGAATTTTCCTGAAGTTTGATATTAGTCATGTCGTGTGCCTAATCTTGAACACTCGTTGCCCTACTGCTCCAAAAATTTCGATCGCGTTATCGCCTTCGCGCCCAATTGCGGAAAGTCTCTTTTCCTTAGCGCAAGAGTACTCCTCTACCATAGCCCCACCATCGAGCTCATTTCGCCTTTCAAACTTATAGAACAATTTAATCTAGGTTTCCGAGTCTTTCCCCCGTGCTAAGCAGTTATTGTCAGCCCTGTGGCGGCCATGGCGCGCTGTGTCATGCGAGGTCGCCGCATCGGTTGGTACCTCTGATTCAAGCGATCAAGGATCCCTGGTCAGGGGGAGACAAATAAGCACATCTCACACAATAATTACAGTGTACTGTATCTTACATAATGTAACCGCTCTCCTCGGGCTTGTGGCTGTCGGGCCTGTGGCTGTCAGGCCTGTGGCTGCGATGCCTTCTATTTCCTGCGGATGCAGTTACAAGGAAGCGCAACCGGTGCCGGGCTCCGGTTGCTAGAGGAGCCTTGAGGAACAGAAGGGGAGAGGATGGAGACGTGTGATCATAGCGCAAACCCCGCGGCACCCACGCAGATGTGACAAGATAGAAGAGTTCCACAGGAGAGTTCTCTTCACTCGAATACGAAAGCAGGTAATTTTATTTAGCGTACGCTATACCTAAAAGGATCAGAGATGTGGCGGTAGGGCCTGTGGCTGCAGTTTTTCTGGGGGGCGGCTCCCTAGAGGCCTTTCGTCTCTTCGTTCCTCAAGGCATCCGCGTCTCCGGATGCTCCTTCCCGAGCACCTTCTCACGCGTAGCCAGCGTTTGCCTGTGCATCGCTTCGCGGCCTCTAATCCGAATAAAAAGGGCCCAGCGTCGCCCTTATCCCAGCATCAGTCCCCTCAATCAGCTGCACCGTCGCAATCGTCGCCGCAACGTTTGCAAAGAATCCTAAATGCCCACTAGCCTCCCAAGAGTAAGGGTACACGATGACCGATACGATTGCTGAAAGCATGCTCAAGCCGATGCTCAGCACGAACCAGTCTTTTGGGATCTCCAAGGCCCGCTTCCGGAGAATGGGCAGGATGAGGAGGTAAAGAGAGAAGAGCTGGAGGCAGGCCGCTGAGCTGCAGGTGAAGAAGCCGTCGTCGAGGTGCCAGTTTAATGATCGGGAACGGGTCGTGGAGACGGCGATTAGGCCTGCGGATAGAGCAAGAATGAGAGGGAAGAGGAAGAGGACAGCGGTTCTATGGGTGATACGGTCGATGAAGAGATGGACCCCGCGTCGTTTCTTACTTTGAGGTGCTGGCTGTATATTGGATTGAGTGGACAGCGTACGAGCGTTTCGCTGCACCACCGGTCTCTGATGGAACCATGGGCCATCTGGAATGTCCTCGCGTACTGTAGGAAACGAGAGGGACGTACTTGTCAGACGGTGCCGATCACCGCGTACAATGCCAGAAGTCGTGACTGGGGCTAGGAGTGGCACCGTTACTCTGGGCCGTTCCCCACCAGGGGCCTGGAGCCTCGATGATGTGTCTTGGTCAAGTCCTGAAGCTTGAGCAACAGGCACGGTCGTTTTCGAAGACGGAAATCTCAATTGCGGCTCCGTTTCCCCTGTCGTCTCCTTATCAGACTCAGGCTGCTCTGAGCTGGACAAAAGTCGCCGTCGGCGAAGACCTGGATGAGTTAGTTGGTGATTACGAGCCTTGGTAAACTAGATTTGATATTGCCACCTACCCGCTTCCTTCGCCTCCGCTTCCCTGCGAATTGTAGAAATGCGGTCAAGAGTCTCCAAGCTTTCTGTCAGGATCTGACTCCGTTCCTGAGTACCTCGAAGGACAAAACGGACTTTAGATTTAGCAGGTTCCTCTATAAGCCCCAGATCCCTAGCGATTTTCTGGCAGAGATCGGCATGCTCCGGTTTCTGTGCCACCTGGCGAAATTCCAACAATTTATTTGAACCCACACCCTGAATGAGCAAGTCTATATCATAACGCCAACTGTCCACTCTGCTCTTGAATGCTTCCCCAAAATACCCAAGGGGTGTTAAGATGCCATACGAATTCAGTTCATATTCAGGGATAAATAACTCATCCACCTCGCCGAAAATCTTTTGTAATTTCAGGATCCGAAATCCAGTCGCTGGCCAACCGAGCAAGAATACCATCCAATCTAGGGGAGAGGCTGCCGAAGAAAAAATTTCTTTAGGCGACGCCTCGTTTCCATACTTCACGTGAAATTTGGCTCTGTAGAGACGGATAATTTCTGTCTGAGCTGGATCGAGGTCGTCATCGAGCTGTTCGTTTGAGTTTTCGGACTCGTTGACGTGCTCCGGGCGGTCTGGGGACTCGTCGGTTAACATGATGGGTATGGTGGTCTCAACTAAAATTATGGAGAATGATCCGGAGCGAGAATCATGCGATTTCAAATATCTTACAGTAGATCGTTGATTGCTTCTACCACTGCGCCTTGACAGGAGGCTGCTGCGCCCCCACTAATAAGCCGGAGGCGTCGCTCCGTCGAAAGCAAGGCGTATAAGAGGCTGACAGCGGTGAACGGTGGCTGAATCAGTGCGTCGCAAACAGGACCCTCCAGCCACAGGCTGAGCCATGTATCACGTGGGCTCCGCCTGGGTATGATGACCTGCAATAGTGATGACCTGCAATAGAGGAAGTCATGTTCTGGCGACGTGAAGATGCAATTTTGTGGCCGTCACCGAGGCATCCCCAAACGTCGCTTCCGCCAGCATTGGAAATTGTAGAGGCTCGTCGTTCGAAGCAGAGCGCAGGACAGTGTGAAAGATAAGGATTTGACTTCATACGTTTAGTGAGAGTCATTCAGGTGGGGCCGTGACATTAGGCAGCTGAGTTCGTCACAACAGAGGCATCCGTCAAGGAATGGCCGATTTTTGGTGGTTGCGCACCGTGCGAAAAATCCGCCACTTTTTGCTCCGCTTCAAGGCAACTCGGAGTATGTCGGGAGAACGAGAACTTTTCGGCAAGGCATGGTGGTCAGCCACATATAGCCACACGCTAAATAATAGGCTTTATTGGAGGTACCGAACCATGTGGCGAAGCCGCATGACATAGCGCACACTGTCTGCCATAAGACAAACAATGATTTTTCAGCATCGCGGTGAGGCTCGGAAACCCAGATCAGACTGTTCTACGAGTTTGAAAGGCGCAAAGAGCTTGTGATGGTGCTGTAGGTCGAGGGGTCCTATTATACTACGAATTGACGCCCTCCGCAATCGGGCGCGACGGCGACGACGCGATCGTAATTTTCCGAGTAGCCGGGGTTTGGACTGTTCAGGAGTGGTCACACAACATAACTAACACAAAAATACAGGAGTTTTCAATGGATTTACAAATTTAGAATCAATTGAATTCAAAGTACCAATAGTTTGTCTCGTCACGGGGTGCGTCTCTCAACGCAGGGATGCACGTTAGTAGTGATAGTATAGTTGTTGTTGCAGGTCTACGAGTTGGGGTAGAATTGTGGTAGGAGCGATATACGAGCAGGGCACATGAATCAATTGTATTGCGACTAGCCAGCTAGAACTACAAGGTGGGCGCATCTAGGCGTCTTAAGTGCTGTACTGGGTTCGCGCCGCGAACCTCCTGAATAAGGGGTCAGGGGCAATCGTGTGATTGCCCCTTTTCAATTAAGCTCTAGGCAGCAGCCAGCTGCCTCCTGTGGCGGCGCCACGAGCACGCCGCCAACAATAGTTATGTTCCTTGATACGTGCTAGTTATATTTATCACCATAATTTAGCCGGTGTAGTGGGACAAGCGCGTCATGTGAGTGACATAAGTGCAGAAAGAACATGTTCATCATAGCTGATACAAATGACCCAAATAAAGCGCTTTAAGGCCGTTGACTAGATCATAAAATCAATCCCTATCATAACTTCCTCAGTGACTCTCAGATTTTTCTCAATCACACGTTCCTTGATATCTTCTAGGACCTCCTCAATTGAATCAACTTCCTCCACTTTCATCTCACTGTAAAAATTTTTCCAGTCTGTTATAATCTGTTTCTCAATTCCTCTCATCTTGCAATGGTTCTGAAGCTGCATGTTTGCCACACTAGCCATAACACGCATGGTTCGATCCATTTCTTTTCTGACTTCCTTATCAAATGCTTCGTGTTGGTTGAGTACCTCGGAATACTGCAGATTTTGCTTATACAAGACTTCCACCAACGTCTCTAGTCTCTTCTTCTCCTCTTTCAACTTTAAATTTTCCCGCTCCAGGACAGTTAATAAGGGTCGTGGAGGGGGTGGTAGAGGTAAGTTTTTGTACAGCTGGCTATTTTGGGGCCTGGGGAGTGGCCTTGACTTCAATGACATTTTGTAGTGATGTTGAAACAGCAGCTGGCTATGGAGTTGTTTTATTAGTTGTTGACTCGAAACTCGGGATCTGGTTGGCGGCAACTATGATTTCTATTCTTAAAATGTATTTCTTCAGAAACTGATTTCCGTAACACGCTTTCAGCTTTTCAGACAGCTACTTAAACTGATTTACCATCCCTCCATTTGATCTATCAGAAGAAAGGATGTCGCAACACATAAGGCCACAGCTAACATCAGTGACCGAGCTGCCCGAAGAAGAGTCTTCTAGCTGGTCTTGGGAAGATTTCGATCACTCTCAGACTCTTGTATTAGGGCATTCTGGATTGACTTGCATCGTCTACCAACGAGGGACATTTTGCCCTCATATCTTTCAATTTTGTGAGAAAGATATCACAAAACAGCGTCTCTTATTAGCAGAAATAGCAAGAGATAGCGATTTATTTATCACCACGCATTTCATGTTTGCTTATCAGGACAATATTTACGTTGGCTCTAAGGTAGCAGGTATATGCTTAGCAGACGTAATTGGCTGCACTGTTCCATTAACCGAAGTTCATGCTTCATCTATCCTAAGAAGAGTAAAGTTATATTGTATGATGGCCTAGGTTTTTACTAAAACATGAGATAGGTTGTTCAAGCTCTGATAGAAGCAGCAGACCAGGGTATCCAATATGGTCACGTCAAAGCATCAAACGTATTTTTATCTTATTCCGAACCAGACCTCCTCATTCAGCTAGGTAAGTTTAAAATCCCGATTGATGATAACCGACTGAGTAAGTGCAGCAAATTTTGGACCCCGACTAGAGCCACAAGAATTTGAACAAGGCCGTCCCAATCCCGACTGTCAAGACGTTGGCCACCTAGCATATCATATCATAACGAGAATCTCAAAGATTCCTAGGATACGAGTAGCACATGGGATGAAATTGGGTTCAAGCGGGTATGTGATAGATATCAACGCTGGATTCGGCGCGACTTTTGTGGATTTCCTTGAGACGTGTATGTCTAGTGGTGATCTAAAGCGACTTATCAGGGTGCGTCAAAGCGAATCAGATCGATGAAGGAGTACTAAAACTCAATTAGCATGACTTCTTAATGACTCATAACTCGCAAGACCTAATACCCTTCGTGTTCAATGCGGAGCGATCTGCTTTAAGGCCTTGCTTGGTAGGAGTGTTGTAAGTCGGTGGGCTGGTTGTCTATACGGGAGGGACAGTTAGATGTGATCTTGCCTAGTAGGCGTTATTTTCCTTACTCGGTTGCACTAAGTAAGCGCTCGGTTCTAAGCTTCGGTGACTAGCGTTCTATTGTTGGAATACCGTCCCCTATCAAGAATATCTAAAGTCCGCAAACGTAATCTCTAATAATGTGATAGCGCGCTATTGCAAAAGGAATTATCAGAAGCTGGCATACTTGAAAAAGCCTATCTAGTGGACCGATACTAGTGAGGGTGTTAACCAACATGGTCTAAAAAGCCTGAAGCAACACGAGGACAAGCTGCCGTAAGGCTGCAGCCGCGCGTATGCCCTGTATGATCACGACTTGCATGATCGAAAAAAATACAAGGTCCATGTGACTGGAAAAAATAAATGAAATTTCAACCCTTCGTCTCGTCAATGGACCCCTCGCCGTTCTCTGCCATCCATTGCTGCGCACTTTCAATAACCAGGTTCACATCGTATGAGAAGCTGTGAAGTCCCCTTTGGATGTTATCCACCGCCACTCCCATCAACCCTAATTCAAAAAGGATCTTTTTGATATCGCTACAGCAATCAGCCTAGGAAGCACCAATCAAGATATTTCAAACTTGCCTCCTTGTATCGGAAATCTCGTTACAGCAGCAACAATATGCAGCTCCTGATGATGGAGTGCCTACCTCCAGGGTTCCATCCTGTGATAGAGTAGAATTGAGCATGGTATCCCCAGCGGTGTTTTTCTCGTTTTCCCTGGTTGGAGGCTCGTCGTTCAGAGGGTCTATCTTAAGCGTGCCAATAATTTCCTCTTTGGGATGAGCCTCGCCGATTCCAATCTCTATCTGCTCGCCATCACCTGTATGGAGATATTCGTCCATCATAAACATCGTGTCGATGTCTATTTCCTCTTGGGTGTGAATCCTAGTCTCTATGTCGCCTGTGTAGATGCTAGCGTCGGAGTTGGATGGAAAAATTTCATCGAGAGTTTGGTAAGGAGGTTGGTCAAACACATCTGGGAAAGGTTCCTCGAATTCGCATGCCTTCAGGAACTTGTCCATGCTTTGTTCATCAAGGTGAGGCTGCCAAGAAGAAAAAACTTCATCGTTGGGAATGTAGTTGATCGCCATTGTCTTGATAGATGTTGCTGAAATCCTGCCCATAGGACAGTCGCAAATGTTCCTATTTTATACTGGGAAAGCTTTATCTCGCTCCTTTACTAAGCTTCTTGCCCGCGCTTACCTAGTGGCTTTGGTGCCCATGGTAGATAGGCGCCGAACGTGGTGAGTGATGGCTTTGTGTTACTGAATTTGGATTTTCACAACGTGTTCCTACATTCCTGAGAGCCGGATTCCGTTCTTGATTTAGCTATAAAAGCCATGAATCAACTCAGCCTTTTCATTCAGACATCTTTCTAACTCCACTGAACCAGCTCAATTTCCGGCTTTTCTCACTCTCTTCAAAACTATTCGATATGGCCATCCTATTACCTACTAAATTCGCTATGAAGCTGTCCATTAGCTCATACATAATAACACTAATCATTAACGCCGCAGGTATAGTGATAGGGGCCCCTGCCATATGCATGATGACCCCGCCTATTATAGTCCAAGCAGGCTCAGTCATAACGGCCACGTCAGTTTTCTAGGCGCGGAGAAGTGGTGATGTGCTGATTACGATTAGTATCGATAACCCGCAAAGAAACCGCTGCGAAGCTACCCTTAAATTCACTAATCCAGACTTTCTACCTATTCACTTTGGTTTCCAGTCCTTGAACTGCCCCGGGCTCCAGATGGCAGAAATTACTATACCTTCAGAAGTGCCGAACGGAGACGCCTACGTCTTGTGGTTCGTTTTCAGCAGGAACGTAATTTAGCTCTACCTATACTAAACCTTTATAGGCAATGCGCTAAACTAGCATCCCCTACCTGCAGCCACGTATTAATTACCGGAGGAGTAGAGGATGCTAATTCGATTGTACTCGACCAGTATGGCAAGATTAACTGTCTTGTACCAAATGCTACACTAGCGGCGACGTTCACACCAAATGGTACGGTAACTGCAATAACAGGTATAGTTTCAACTTAACCCATCTTTCTTGCCCTTAATAACCTCAACAGCGCCTTCTATAGCATCATCTACACCCTCGACTTTTACAACTCCACGCCAACCTTGGACAAACTCTTCAACCCCTTCAATAACCTCTCCGGCAAACTCTTCTTCCAACAACATAGTCACTAATGCATGTGTCATGTCGTCCTAGCATTCTGAATGTATTGAGAAATTTCCTTTTGGGTAATTTAGTACTGGGTAGTATTTTATCAAATAAATATTACATGCGGAGTATACTTAATTTACAGGACTGATTTACCCATGGGTACTTCGAGTGCTTTGAATAATTTTGTGTTTCGATGGTGTTATGACACATCATATGATGAGTTGATGAAAAGTAGATAAAAAGTAACGCACGAAGGTGGCACGGACAAGCCTTAGTTATCTACGATTTTTTTCAGCGCCAAAGAAAAGTCGCAAACTTGCAGGCCTGACCGGCACCGCGGATATTTTTGTGCTCCAATAATACTCAGACTGAGCACACCTATTCGCCTTGTCATGAGAGTCACTGCAGCCCGAATTACTAGCGCGCTGACAGGCGGCAAAAAGTACTCGACTGAACGCACCTTATTCGCCCTGTAGTAGCGCACCGACAGGCACTAGATATATATTCGCACCGGTTCCCCTTGCCGCGACAGTCACTAACTATACCCCTTTACTAGCACGATATCAGGCGGCAAAAGATATTCAGACTCAGAACTATGCAGCCCTATTACTAGCGCACCGACAGGCGGCAAGGAATCAAATCCGCTCGCCTTACCGCGAAAGTCACTAACTATCTATGTAATCTGTAGCACACTGATAGGCGGCAACGGCGGAGCAGAGTTCAGATTTCCGTTTCTGAGATTCAGTTGACAGAAAGTCGTTTCTTTGTTTCTGCCTTGGCTATATATATGAAAATTGCCTCTGGCATGTAGCTCTTTACTTGATTGATTGTCATTACCCAGTATTTCATCTAAAGTCGAACCTTATTATCTGAAAAATGTCCTCAACATGGCCAAGCAGCGCGAGATATGGCCCTCAATCCTCCCACCACCGTATGGCAGGAGGGCCGGCACAGATTCAACAGCCCGGGCCCCAAATGCCAGGTACCGTTGTTCCCCAGAAGTGGCAGGTCGATCAAGGAGCACTCCAGATAAATTTCCTAGCAAAGATTCTCTACGAGGAGATGGCAAAACATAACGACATGCTCCAGTCATATTACAACTCCTTGCTATACGAGAAAAAGCAGTCTCACCACCTCGAAAGTGTCATCCATGACCTCCCAAAGCAAGGTTCAGGATACTGAGATAAGGAGGGTCGCAACTGAAGAAAGAATGCGATCTTTACAGGTGGACTACGAACGACTAGCTGCTCTCTACAACCGAAGCTCAAGCGCGGTATGTACTCACTTATACAATTGTTGGATAAATCTCTAACACCCGGCAAAAACAGACCTCAGATACCCCAATTTCTGGTTATCAATCAGCGTCTTTCAGTCCTACCCAACCGACCCGAGATGCTCAACTCGGAAGCAAACGGAAAGCAGACCCCGACGTTACATGTTCAATGCCGAAACGTACGCAAGGTGTGTTGGGAACAAGCCTAGCCGCTCCGACAGCTATCCGTCCTTTGAAGATAGAAGACATGTACTAAGGCTTATGTCAATTGTGCCGTTGTTTCTTCGTTCTTGTTGCTTCCCAGTCATTTTGCTTTCCTCTGTTCCCTCTCCTCATTTGTCTAACTAATGTGGTTACCTGCGCTCTGGCGGTCTTCAATAAAGTTTCAAAGTTTTAGTGTATGATGAAGCAATTTCTTTCCAAACAAATCATAGCAATCAAACCTCCTAGCATCAAGGATATCAACTTTATTAGCATGACAAGTTATCTTCGCGCCTTTATATAAAATCCTAAATACAGTGAGCTTTCTGACTTCAATTGGCGATTTAGCAATTCTGCTGTAGAACGATGGTCAATTTCAACTTGCACCGCTCACCCTTTCTGCTTCTACATGAGTAGTAAAGGCATTCTCGGGTATCGAATAACTGACAACCACATCCTGTTATCCGGAATGTGAAAGGCGTCTTGGGGTATTCAATATTTGCTAATTAGCAGCTTAAAGGCACAAATACTTGAAACTACTCCACGATGCTTCAATCTTTATATTTTTCACCAGCATCCCCATTACCGCGGAAGAGAAAAAACATGAGCATCACACAAACATACTTCCTGGCTAAAACGGCCCAGAGCAAACTCTCCATCGAGGTTTCCCGGACTGATCACCGCCTCCGCCTGATCATCGGGCACGCTAACCTCCTCGACTCGTTGATGACCGAATTGGCAGAAGCTGAGCAGATGCAGTGGTTCAACCGCTCGGTGTGCGGGGCACGAGAAGCAGAAGAGTCATATCCGAGGGGCAAACACTGTGGTCAAGGAACATGAGGTGGACTAGAGCCTTATGTTAATACTGTGTTATCAAAGAAGGAGGATTTCTGAGCGTTTAGTAATACCAATGAGCTCCTACTCTGATATCCACATCCTACTAAAATGTATTCGCAAATGGGCTCTTTGATGGATCTTTGGAGCCTACTTTAGGTGTGCTATTTCTTCTCAGTTTACCAGTATGCAAGAATACTCTTTTTAATTTACTCTATGTAGGCGTTTTTGAATGCAACTGAATTTGCTAGATTTAGATATAGAGAGACAATGTAGCTGTGTTCTAAAGTTGTTCTTCCTCAATATCTGATTCCTCCTTTCTATCACTTTCTATCCCTGCCATAACTTGCTCCGAACGCCATTTTATAGGGCTCTCATCTTGGACTTGCATGTCCTGTGGAAGTAAATCTTGAAGGAGAGGGTAGGTAATCTGCTACTTCAATTTAAGCAGGGTTCACAGGTTCTAGTAGAGATGGTATAGACTTACAATTTCTTTCATACTGGGTGGCCAAGACCCCTGGTTGATAGATCTGTATGTAAAATAACGACCGTTCTTGCGGATAATTACTGCCACATCTACCCCACACAGAATTCCAAGCTCATGAGCTCTTCTGAACAAGGTCTTCTTTCTCTTTCTTAATCTCTCCGCTCTGTTTTTCAAATCCTTGGTAGCCATTGCTAAATGGAGGGAGATAGCCGATAGCGGGGGACTTGGAGTAAGATATTATACCTGCAATCCTACGAACCAAGGATGGAGATATATTTGGGTTATTAGATATATAAATCGGAATGCGGATATCGGTTTAATGCTTCTAGGTTTTATTGGTATTTTTTAACTGCACTGCCTACAACTAAAAATAGCCGCATTCCGCCATGTCCGGTATAAGTCCAGATTTTATCTTTCTTGAAACGGAAAGCTATATCTTAAATACGTACTTGAAGCCATCTGATAAATCCTCCAGTTTTTTGCCCTCACCCTTCATTTAATAACATGTAGTACCCTAAATTATAGACAAGCAGCAAAATCTCCATCATGAAGCTCTCAAGTCGTACTATGTTGATGCTGGCCATCAACGGTGTAATGGCGTTACATAATACATCAATCATATGCATCTCGGCTCCCACTATCATAGTTGAAGCAGGTTCTACAGTGATAGCCACGTTGGTACTTATTTTCTAAGGATTGCCTTGACGCTAATTATTTGACAGGATAGACAATCCGCAAGCAAGACCATGTGAAGCCGTGGTCACCTTCAGCAATCTGGACTTCCTACCAGTCCAATTTGGATTTCAAGCTTTAAAATGTCCTGGATTACAGCGAGCGGAATTCACCATGCCTTTTGAGGTACCAAATGGTCGCGCTTCAATCTTGTGGTTTGTGGAATAAGGTCCCTAATTAGCTAGTTTTATAAGTAACTAGTGAATAGGCGGTGCGCTGGCAAGGCATCGCCAACTTGTAGCCATGTTTGGATTACTCAGGGTCAAGAGAATCTTGACTTAATGGTGCTTGATCAATATGGCACTATTGGTTGTATTTTACCTACGCTTTCTGCACTAACTCCCATGATAAACTCATCTACAAGCGTGGTATCTTCATCCTCGTCCTCCTCCATTTTATCACCGCCGCCTGTAGTTCCAGAAGCAATAACGCCGTCCTCATTATTCTCGGTTCCAGGTTCAACAATAACACCCTCCTCGCCACCCTCGGTTCCAGATGTAACACCCTCATCCTCAGTTCTAAGTGCAACAACGCTGTCTTTGCCATCCTCTGTTCCAGGTATAATAACACCATCCTCATCATCCTTAGCTCCAAATGCAACAGCGCCATCCTCATTGTCCTTGGTTCTAGGGGCAACAACACTGCCCTCACTGTCCCCAGTTTTAGGTGCAACGACATTGGTCTCACTATCCTCCGTCCTAGTAACAACAATACCGTCCTCATTTTCCTTGACTCCAAACACAACAATGCCGTCCTCCGTTCTAGGGACAACACCATCCTCATTGCCCTTATTTCCAAACGCCACAATACCGTCCTTGCCGTTCTCGATTCTAGGCACATCTACAATCACTCCATCTTCTCCTTTGTCATTGTCTGTCATTTCCGTTAAAACCACCTCGTCTTCTTCATCCTCGTCTTTAAGCGTAAGTTTAACAATGTTAGCAACGACCTTTCTCACACTTACACGATCGGTCACAACCAGCGGGGCTCTATAAATACAGCACCTTTTTAAACTTTTAATTATTGTGGTAGCTGTTTGGCTGCCGTGCGTCATGGCAGGAATGAATGTTAGGAAGGCGCTGGTTCGCCTCCTTTCTCTTCTTTGTTTATCCCAACCATAACCTCTAGCTACACCATGTTTGCAAATCATTTTCGCCAAAAATAATAGATGAAAATGTCAGCTTCGGCTGTTATTTTGGGTCTTATTGTTTCTTTCATGATTGTTTCTACTTTTTCTGCTATATCCTGCTCCCTCTGCAATCTACACATGAATGAGACTAATGGAAGTTAATGGGCGTGTTCTTATGCAATGGTTCGGAGGGCTCACCTGAAATTGAAGATATCTCATCCTGCTCGCGCAGGAGCTAGCGGATAGGACGGGTAAGCAAGTAGAGAAGTCGCAAACTATCAGATTTGCGATTTGGGAGAGGAAGGGTTATTCGGAATTTATCATCAGGCGGGAAAGTGAGAGGAGGGACTAGACTGCAGCTAATCGTCTATTTTCACTTTCTTTCTCATTGGTTTAACTAGAATATGACTCTATCATTATCACAAATTCTTTTGCACTTAAGCTTAAACTTACGATCAAACTCTTTGAATCTCTCCCCGCAGAGGCTATCTCCGTCCTTAGCGCCGAGCAGTTCCCCGAGAATTCCGCCGCGATGCATCTGCCACCCGCCAAGATCTTCGACGATATCTACCAGCTCGTCTGCATAGACCCAGACTTCCAGTGCTGCCTCCAAACTTGTGTAGTGGAGTATGAACAGGCCCATCGCGAAGAAAGTCAAGATCCGGGGGTCCCTGTGACTGACAGGATTGAATGTTAGCCAGGTGGTTCACGCTTCTGCCCCGCTCGCATACGTACCGCTGACGTTGTGCCATGTAGTCAACCGAAAAATCTTGCAACTAGGTTTATCCGCGGTTAATCAAGATGATTTCACTGTGATCTTCAGCTTGCTTATTTCTTATGTTCTGCCGCTAACCCAATAGCGCTGTCGAATGCATTGATCATACCGCCGTACATGCTATCGAACCCCTTAGGCTCGCTGTATGTTCCAGTGAAGAGCGATTCGTCTCGAATTGGAAATAACACATGACGTAACTCTTCAGCCAAAGGCTTTATGTCTTCAAATTGTTGTGGAAATTCGGCAGTGATCACTTTAAATCGTCTTTTGTCCATATGGCCTCTTTTTATGTCTGCTATGTCTTCATAGGTTCCTGTATACCAGCGTCGAAGTCTGCTTGTCTCCGGCAAATTCTTATTCTTTTCTTGGCCATAACAGATAATCATCCACAGAAAGACGTAGAAAAAAGACTCTAGATCGTGGCGGTAGGTGTGTGCTCTGCCTTCGAGTACCTCGATCGCCATGAATTCCATGGTACCAGTCCGGTGTCTTGCTCCGCTTGGGCCACTGTCCAACTCCTTTGCCAGGTCGAGATCGATCAGCATTCCACACGGGTCTCCTTCTTTCTCTGCATCCGTAATGATGATATTATTCTTGGAAACGTCACGATGAAGAATCTTTCCACCTTGGTAAAGAGATCTATGGC
The DNA here is from genome assembly GCA_022345705.2 of Sabuloglossum arenarium. Classification (NCBI taxonomy): domain Eukaryota; kingdom Fungi; phylum Ascomycota; class Geoglossomycetes; order Geoglossales; family Geoglossaceae; genus Sabuloglossum; species Sabuloglossum arenarium. Next base: position 517 of record JAJDMY020000624.1, on the reverse strand, counting down.
CCTTGATGACATCGCGGCACGCCTCTAGAAACTCCAAGACGGACTCGAACTCATGAATTGCCCGCCCTGGGGGGGAGACGACTAGGCAACAGAATATTCTATTGTCAAATGATTCATCATCCGCTTCCCTTGGATGCATCAGACTAGTTGTATTGGCCTTCTCAACGCTATATTTGTTGGCACTCTCGACACCACTATCATGCTCTGCAGTGATCTGACTCGTGATATCTGTCCGTCTGCGGCTGCTACCCGACCTGGACCGCTTTGACTGATGAAGTTCAGTTACCTTGCCATGTCGCTTTCGTTTCTGTCCCGACGACGATGACTCTAGGGTAACTCCACCGATGCCCAGGCCTACGCTTCTCGATCGACTGTTTTCGGAACGGACGCTTCTCGTTCTCGACCGGGTCTGGCTGATCGATCCACTAGTAGCTGATGGGAACCATCGTGGTTTCCCAAATTGCAGTCCTTGTCGCAGATTCGCGATACTATCGAGATCTTGATAACCAAAGAGCTT